>CAKAKR010050519.1:0-17500 GCA_916700685.1 Adelosebastes latens
GATGAAAAAAAGTCATAGCATATTATGTCGAAAAAGTCATAGTATAGTACGTAAAAATTGTATGAAAAAAAGTCATAGTATAGTATGTCAAAATTGTATGAAAAAAAAGTCATAGTATAGTATGTCAAAATTGTATGAAAAAAAAGTCATAGTATAGTATGTCAAAAATGTATGAAAAAAAGTCATAGTATAGTATGTCAAAATGTTATGAATAAAAGTCATAGTATAGTATGTCGTCAAAATTGTATGAAAAAAAGTCGTAGTATAGTATGTCGAAAATGTTATGAAAGTCGTTTTATAGCATGTAGAAAAAAGTGCAAAAAAAATCAAAGTATTGTATGTTGAAAATAATGATAAAAAGTCATAGTATGTCGAAAAAAAGTTATAGTATGTAGAAAAAGTCATAGTATAGTAAATAAAAAAAATAAAAAATCAGTGTTGAAAAAAGTCATTAGGTCAGTATAGTATGAAAGTAAAGTCATTCAAAAAGTCATTGTATAGACGGATTTCTGTGCAACGTTATCGCAGAGATAACTAGAGGGCAGAAAGCACGGCATGTCTGACAGAGCCGAGCTCCAAAGCAGAGCTGACAAGGAGTTGTTGTGGAGTAAACAGCACCAACCACAGAAAAGATGAAGAAAAAGGCCGCTAACTTTAGCGAGCAACACGCTATTTAATAGCGAGCCGTTAATGTTCACCCAGAGCTGCTGTATGCTGGTCCTCCAAGTCAAATCACACTTATGTCTGATCTAACGTTACCCATTTCATAACAGGTGATAATAATAAACAAATCTCATTACAATACGTCATATGATAATGGTATCTGGTGGTCGGACTCTGCAGAAGGCTGCCAAGGCGGTTTTGCCCCCTGAATGCAAACGCACCCAGTAATGTTTGTATACAAGAAACCCGTCTATAGGATGTCGGAACAAGTAAAAAAAGAAAAGTCATAGTGTAGTATGTCATAAAAACTTCACATAAAAAGCCTCAATTGTTACTAAATGAATTAATCAAATTGACCCCACGGACATCCTGGGTTAACTAAGTTATACATTTGTGGTTTATTAGGAACAATTTATTGTCTTTTGATTTTTAGTATTAAGTTTAACTTTTATCATCCCGCTCTATGACTGTGACAAAATCAAACTAAATATATTTAGTTTTAAATTGTGAAATAAACTAATGGTGGGTAGTGAGAAAATCAATTGGTGTTTCACAAACCATTATAAAAAATCAATTTTATTCAAATGTTCACCAATACAAAAAAACAAATGGAGAGCATCTTCACAACTTCAAATAATTTTTTTTTCACCCGTTCTTAGCTCATTTTTCTTATAGTGGTTATGACGTGTGTGTGTGTGCTTTTACAGCTGCTGGGATGTCACCATCCAAGATATATTCTGTGAGTCTTGTCATTAAACGCATTTCAAAATGACAACGAGGTGCTTTTTGAGATGGTCTGAAGACGAGAACATGCCAACACATTTATCAGGAATGTGATACGGAAAAAAATCTATTAACGAGATAGAAATTGTGTCCAAAACCCTGAATAAATAACCCTGTAAAAAAAAAAAAAAAATTCACATCCTCCTTGTAGTTATGCATATTCTAAAGTCTACTTAACCAACCCACATTCAACTGCAAGCCAGACTTCACACCTTAGAGACTTTGATTGCTTGTAATAACCCTGCAGACGACTCTTCCCACAAAGTGTGTTGGCATGTGTACAAAAAAAACTATCGGACCTTATCTGGCAACGCAACAATGGTCCTGGGTGCCTGTCAGCAGTTTCCTCTCAGAATTATTTCATCATAGTCAATTAATGACATACTTTATATACACGAAAGCACACCGACACAGTCAGCACCTGCAAACAGAGAGGGGAGGGAAAAAAAACAAAAAAACAATGACCTGAACAACTGGTGAGGATGAGCAGAATCTGCACTTCCAGTCTGTACTGGTATACGGACACGTCGCTTCGTTTGGGGGGTGACATAATTGCGCTACACTATTATTATACACCATGTATGAAAAGGAAAAAGTTGATCTTCATTCAGTGACTTTTGCTTATTTCACCAGTCCAATCTTCTTAGCTTCGGTTTCATAAATGAGTAACCTCCACATTTTCACTATGAAGACTTCGGCTTCTTCATCAAGAACCTAAAGCAGGAGACAAAAGGAAAGTTTACTGAGTTACGAATGTAGAAGAAGGGTGGGACCTTTGACACATCTCTCAACTATCGCTATCTAATTAAGGCATAAAAATAAAGCCAATAGTAAATCTGTAGGTAATAGCTTATTTTAGAAGACATCCATTTTCTTTTATTAAAGTAAAAGAATACTAAAATTTGCCAATTATAATTTCTCAGAGCCGAATGTTGCATATCACAATGTAAAATATTCAGATTACTGTCATATGACACAGAAAGGCTGCAAATTCTCACATTAAGGAAACTGAAACTGACATATATTTTGCATGCTATTGATGTAGTGAGGAATATACATAATCCTAATGATTTGTTTTTATCTGCAGAGTTTTCATCCAGCTACAAAAATGGGTTAAGAACATGACTTCATAACCATAGAGGTGAGTGAAGTCCCAGCTCAGTGCATTATAAACCCTGTGCGACACAATGTCGGAATCAGCAACAACCATTGCAATCAGTGCATCTCTAGATTTAGCTATTTTTATTTCTCACATACTTCACCATGACGAATGTTATAATTTGACTAGAGTTAGAAGGTTAACACCTACAGACTTTACCTTTTTCATCATTCGATTATGACCAAAAAAATAAAGAACATTTTAACTTTATAACTACCGGACTGCTACTGTAACATTAACATAGTCAACTAAAGTCTGTTAAGATGACTCACCATAGCAACATCATCCAGGATACTCTGTGGCATACTGTGAGCCATCACCTGGGAAAGACAAAAACATCAGGATCATTTCATGTTTCACTGCCCCTCAAATAAAGTCAACTGTACAGACATCACATGATCAATACCTTGGAGCAGACGAAGTCCACTAACGTCGCCTCTTCCTCTCCGATGTACTCGATAATCTTTTTATTGATCCAGGGCCGAACGCGTCGTTCCATTAACGTCTGTTTAAGAGAGAGAGATGAAGGCAGGTTTTGTTTTAGAAGTGGTGTAAACATCTGCTTCCATTTCATCCATTCAACAGCTTTTGTAAACAATGTAACGACTCAGAGATCAGAGGTTATGGTGCAAATCTGAAATACAACACATTGTTCCTGGTCTCCTCACCGTGTCCACCATAGTCCAGTCCAGCTCGTAGGAGAACAGCTCAGGCTTGGCTGTGGGAATCTTTTCTATCAGACTCTTGATGTGTTTCCGTTTCTCCTCAGTGTTGGCCCCCTTGATGCTGGAGAGCCCGGCCCCGTCCACGCCGAGGCTCTTGTCGTCGTCGTAATCCAGAGGCACCAGCTTCCTCTTGCGAGGCTGTTCGTCGGTTTCTTCGTCGTCAAACTTGTCGAAGACGCTGTCCACGGGCAGCTTCTTCCTCTTCCCTACGTTGGGCTGACTGGGGCTTCCTGAGGCACCTGGAGAGGACGAGGACATTCATGAATACAGTTTTCCTTTACAAATCATACAGTTTACTTGAATTTACGCAGATGGAATTATTTGTTCTGCAGTGACTGAATCCTACTAAATACATAACATTTCCTAAAATGTTTACCTACGACGGTGTATTAGGGCCATTGTAGGTAAAAAGAAAAAATAATTACGGAGCCGGGGAAGGGGGGTAATATTCTGAGATTTAAATCATAAATTTACAAGAAAAAACTCCCAGATTAAAATGGCAAATTACGAGAAAAAAATTAACAATTTTGTGAGATTATGAAGTCATAAATTTACAAGAAAAAAAATAACATATTTTGAAATTAAAGTGGCAAATTAATGAGAAAAAAACTCACAATTTTGCGAGAATATAAAGTCATAAATTTAAATGGAAAAAACTGAGTGAGACAAAGGTCCTGAAAGATACATATACATGTTTTCGTTCACGTTCTTTATGTGTACTTTTATGTACTATTATCATAGAAGTGACACGAGAGTAGAGACGAACAATTTCTATCTTTGAATACACAAAGGCGTTTGTCTTTAGGACTATAATCTCAGAGAATATCCAAGTTTTTTTCTCGTAAATTTATTACTTTAATCTCGGAAATTATGAGTTTTTTCTCTGAATATTGCTCCCCTCCCCCGGCTCCGTAATTATTTCCTTTTTTCCTACCAAGGTCCTAATACGCCGTTGTATTTACCAGTATCTGTTTCAATAAAAGGAAAAAAATATGAATGGAAGTAAAACAAGCAGCATGCTTAAATTATCTCATCAATCGTTGATATTTGTAATGTTCCAGGAGTTTTCTGTGACTGACAATATATTAATTCTGCCTTGCCTACCTCTTCAGTTAAAGTGATTTCCTACATTATCCAGACTACATTTCATGGTTGTTAAAATGATGAGGATGTTTTATTGCGCAAGCTGTGCATTCTGGTACATGTAGGCTACTATCAGTGCAGTGCAGTATCTATGTTTACATAATTAACCTTTTTCTTTTACTCTTACAAGCACTTTTTTTTTTTTTTTTTTTTTTAAATTACACTTGTGAGCCAAATGCAGCGTAATTTTGTTCTGTTGTGCACTTCACATGTGAATAATATGAATGACAGTAAAGTTAATCTTGAATTAATCTTGAATGATTTCTCCCTTTTCGGTCGTTGAACATTGTAATCTGTAACGAAACTCTTTCTTTGACTTATACCAATACAATTAATACGTTTTTTAACAGAATTACTTCATGTGTTTTAGAGGGAAATCTGGCAACATTATGGTATTTTTTTTAATTTTCCTTTAGCAGTGGAGCTCTTGGCTGTCAGCATACCACTGACATGACTTCTCAATAAATGTTCTGAGAGTAGGGGCTGCAACAATTAATCGATTAGTTGTCAACTATTAAATTAATCGATTAATTGGTCAACTATTAAATTAATCGATTAGTTGGTTTTGACTCATTTAAGAAAAAAAAAAGTTAAAATTCTCTGATTGCAGCTTCTTAAATGTGAATATGTTCTGGTTTCTTTCCTCCTCTATGACAGTAAACTGAATATTTTTGAGTTGTGGACAAAACAAGACATTTGAGGACGTCATCTTGGGGTTTGGGAAACACATTTTATAGACCAAACAACTAATTAATTAATCAAGAATATAATCAGATTGATCGACAATGAAAATAATCGTTAGTTGCAGATTTTCTCGATTAATCAATTAATCATGTATTAAAAAATGCCCATTGCAATTTACTTTTAACTGCTCACTTTGTCGACCATTTATAAAGATATAAAACAGAGAAAAGCAGCAAATATTCACATTTAAGAAGCTATGACGAGTGACTGTTTGATTGTGACTTAGGTAGTCAGAAACGTGAATTAATTGATAAACAAAACTGTTGCAGATTAAATTTCTGTGTTACTATTTAACTAATATTTTAATAGTACAGTAACAATAGTTTTAGCTCTCTCTGCCTGTTCATGTTACAGTGAGGACACATTTCTTTTAGACTCACCCAGTTTGAGATTGAGGCCGAACTTTAGCCGGTGCTCCTCCTGCGGCAGCGCCTCAGGCGGCGAGTTCTCGTGGGGGATGATGATGCCGCACGGCGACTCGTCCCCGGGTGTGTTGGGGGACGCGCCGCCGCTGCCCGACGACACCGAGGGCGCCGCCGTGATGGGCCGCATCGTTGGCTTCAAGCACGGCTTTACGCCAGGGTTGTCTTCGTCATCGCCATACTCCTCTTCCTCGCCCTCCTCCACCTCGTCGTCCGAGTGGGCTGGGGGCCTCGCGCGGGGTTCTGCTGCTGCTCTCTCTGGTTCCTGTCGGCGGTCCCGGTGTTCTCGTGAACCCCTGTGGCGTTCCCGTTCCTCCTCGGGCTCCGGCTCCGGCTCCGGCTCCGGCTCTGGCTCTGGGATGACGGGAGGTTGTCTCAGACGCTCCTCCTCTTCCTCCTCCATCTGGACCAATAGGCGGCAGATATGCAACAAGATTTAACACCCAATCAGTGTTTTTACAGAAAAGAAGGTCAACAGACAATGAAAGCTGGACACCACAGATGTGCAGAGATGCAGAGAGACTCGGATGATAAAGTGACCTTCACAGAGACAACAGACAGCACGCACACTCACTGCAGATATACAGGCAAACACACACGCACACACATTATTATTGTTAAGGACAAGCATACCCTGCGTAGCTCTGCGTCTGGGTCTGGATGTCCCTCGTCTAACAGCCTCTGTCTGATCTCCTCCAGCTCCTCCTTCTCTCTCTTCCTGTCACGCTCGTCCACCTCCATCTCCTTCTCTCGGTCTCTGAGACGCTTCTGCAGCGCACTGCCCCTAGGGGTCGCATCGGAAATAACAGCCTTTAGAACAATAGCTGCAGCATTGCATCTGCTACCACAAGTCAGATCTGGGTCACACAGCATCTGCTGCGACTCTTTTTTACTATGTTTTTAACATGTTTAGGTACCACATGGCTCAGATATTTCATTCTGAACAATGAAATGAAAACCTAAAAAAGGTTCAGTCTGCATATATTTTGCTAAAATTCACAACGTTTCTGACACTGAATTGATTAGATGTCATTAACATCACACATCTGCAAATTTAAGGTATTTAAAGGCTGCGTATCAGATGCAAATCCTACTTAAAGAGGCACATGTGCTTTTATTTTTGATTGACAATCTACTTCTAAGTAAAAACAACACTTTAGCATTTTTTTTTAATGTTGCTCACCTGTAGTACTTGGGGTCGTCTCTGTCATCATCGTAGTCTTCAAGAAACTCTTTCAACCGTTTGCCTTCTTTCATCTGAAGACACACAGGACCACGCTATTTCTTCACCATAATACATTCCTTTCTGCTCACAAATTTTATTGTCTGACTTATTAAATTAAATCATATGAACACAAATGAAAAGCTCGATCTTGGCAACACAATAATATATGCACATTTAATAATGCTTTTCATTTCACATTAATAACTCGTAAAATGTATCCCTACATGACAGCCACGTTCAAGTATATATCTTTAAGCTCACTTACATTCTGTAGTGGAAGTAACAGTGATTCATGAGATTTGCGAGGTTTAAGGTAAAACTAGGTAATATTCTGGCTTGTTAACCCTCTGAGCTCCAAGCAGGTTACGGGCGTTTTTTGCTCCCGTCACATTTCACTCACTGTGGCCTTTTTTTTCACTACAATATACAAGTCATGCACCTCTATAGAAGCAGCACAATCAGGGCTAGAAGTCGGGAGAACTCAAAACATTTATTTTGTGAAGGATAACACAGTTCTAACTCCATAAAGCATAAAAAAGAAAAAGCTTGAGTTGAATTTTTTTTTACCAATTATTTTACAAAAATTGGAAAAGGGAAAAAATGGGGCCTTTTGCTATATATGGGTGCTATACATATTGTTCTATTTACATTTTTACAACCTCAACTTACAACCGCTTTTGTCCTCTCCACTTGAAACACAGCAGGCAGTTCAGTCGAAGTTTAACTGAGTTTTTGTTACACGATTGTTGGTCTCAGTAGAGTCATTCATGGCTTCCCAGTTGCGCTGAGGAGCGCAGAATTTAATATTTTTTTACAGGACCTGTTAGTATAAAAGGTTTATTTTTGGTGAAATTTTAAATGAAACATGTAGAATAACATTTTTTCTTTTTCTAAAGAAAACATGCCTTTCAAACCCCCCGGCGGGTTGTGGAGTTCAGAGGGTTAAATGAGGACAATGTGTAAGCCAAGCGTTCAAACTAAAGTAGGACACCTCTATGAACATCAGTGGTCATTCAATGTGTTCTCACCATTTCTCGTCTGCGCTCATCTTCCCTCTCGGCCTCCTTGGCGTAATCCCGTGCCTTCTTCCTCTCCCTGAGCTCCCAGTTTTTTAGTCGCTGTCGTCACAACAGTATCAGGTAAGCCACGATCAAATACAAACATGATCCATCACATCAATCACATCAAGTGAGTAATACACGCATTGTTATTTTAACCTTTTCCACTCCACCCTCTTTAAAATAGACCCGTTTTTGTCTTTTTTTAGGGGGGTACAGGGGGTCTTTAGGGGGAGATAGCAGGTGAACAGTAGAGGTCACATAGAAGTGGTGTACATCATCTGAAAGCTGAAGATTAATTTGAGATAAAGCTCAGCCACACAGTGCTGACATTTAGAAACCTGTGACCGAGGAGCAGTGATTTTGGATACAGCCTAGGTAACCCTTCCAACCTTTCCTACCTCCTGATAGGCTGCTTCCTTGTCTCTGAGTTTCCTCTCCAGCTTCCTGCGTTCATACGACTCCTCTTCATCTTCTTGGTCTCGTTTCTTTTCTCTGTCTCGGTCTCGACTCGGCTCCCTGCAAAAACAAACAAAAAAAGGAACCAATATACATAAGTGTTAAGTTTAAGTTGAGACAGGAAGATGTCAATCAAGCATGGTGAATATCTAGTATGTCCACATGGTCCTGAGAAGAGGTTTAATCGATCAATGTGAAAACACCTGTGTGAATGTGTACGGGCTATTAGCAGCTGTGGAAAGCTTTTACTAAACATACAACTTTAAACCTCTATACACTGTACGACTTTGGATTCATTTTGTCGTCAATTCAAACAGTGGTCGTAGAACAATTGCATCTAAATTATGATAGTGCTAGCACATGGCAAGAGCTTGTATTTTGCTGCATTCAAAACCAAGAGCAGTGCAGGTGACTCAACTTGAATATTTTCTTTCCAGTTACATCGTTGTGCTAATATTCATCACAATCTGGCATGCCTCAAAATTTGATTCAATTTGTACAATTTGACATAAGGGCCTGTGTCCATATAGCGTATTTTTCTGAGTGCCAGCGTCTTTTTTCAATTGTTCCCAATGAGGAGAGAGCGTATGCGGCCACATGCTGCCAACTCGAGAAAAAACTCTGCACCCAGCGTCTTTTTTTTTTTTAGCGTTCTGCCTGTTTCGCTTCTAGTTGAAAATCTCTGAACTTTTCAGAAAAGTGCTGGGGACGACACTATAGAACATGGAGGAGAAGCTTGTTTTGGCCGCCCATCCTGAGCTTTATATGTCTTTATATGTTGTCTCCGAAGGATCGTCCTTTTTGCACTACGGCTATCAGACTGAGCGGTGACAAGCTCATTCATACAAAGTATGAGCACAAGCATCCTCCGGTTGGTGTTTATGGTGAAAAAAACGATGTGAAACAAACAGATAGTAGCCCAAATAGATGATAAAAAGCAAAAGGGTGATGCTAGTCTATCATACAACAGGTGGTGACATGTTGTTAAGATATTGATGTAATAGAATAGCTGGGATGAAGCGCTCTGCGGCCGCTTTTCTGCCAGAAAAAGACGCTATATGGACACAGGCTCAAAGACTGCAACCAAGAAATGTTTACAGTCGTCTCGCACAGTGTGACATGTAATGAACCTGCAACATCGCTGTTATCGCACAGTTTATAAGGCCCTTTAAACTAAGGGCCCTGTACACTTTCCATGCTGTGATCAGTCACTTCAATCAAAACTTAATCAACTGTTGGTGACTATATTTTATTTTCTCTCTCAGCTCTGATGTGCTTGATTGAAATCTGTGATATGAGGTTTTTTTTCCTTCACCTGGATCGGCTGCGTTCGGGGGTCCTGTCCCGGCTTCTTTCCCTCTCCCAGTCTCGGTCTCGCTCTCGTTCTCTGGTCCTGCGGTCTTTGTCTCGGTCTCTCTCCCGTTCTCGATCTCTTTCCCTCTCGCGTTGTTCCTTCTCTCGTTCCTTCTCCCTCTCGCGGTCCCGTCGTTCCCTTTCCCGCTCTCGCTCTTTTTCCCGATCCCTCCGTTCCCGCTCAAACTCCAGCCGCTCCTTCTCCCTCTTGTCCTTCTCTTCTTCTAGTTTCTGCAGAACAAAACACAGACGGGGTTCAGCCGACGCCACGCAAGATCCAGTGAGTCTTTGCAGTCAATTTTCTACTGTGCACAGATCAAGTGGTTTCCAGATTTTTTGAAAGGTTTCATACAGGAACATGCCCTAGACTAATCAGTGCAAAGCTTGTAAAAGAAGCTGGAATCCTAACTGGGAAAACCTGGAAGGATCAAAAAGCTCTCTCTCACAGAGAGACAGCTTCATCGTTCATCTAAAGCAATATTTTGCCGCTTCAAACTTGCAGTATTTAACTACAGTTTAGCAAAAAAATTTAACTGGAAACCACTTTAATGGTCAAAAAGATCTGTGGAACATGTTCAACTTCATTCATAATGAGAAAAAAGCGCTGCAAAAGACAAAGCTTTTTCTCTCCTTAAGAGTCCTCCTCTCAGAACAAGGAAAAAACAAAAACAGAAAACAGGCGTCAGTCGTTTGTTGAACTAGTTGTTTGTGACTTACAGGTGTTGAACTATGGATTCAGCCCTTCGCTGCCCCTACAAGCCTTTTAAGTTAGGCCTGGGAGGAAAGCAGGTCACACGGTATACAAGGGAAAAACGTTATGGGATTCTGTCTTGCTTAAACATCATCATTATCATCATCATCAAAAACTAACAACCTTTAATTCAATGGGTAACATGGCATTCGGTAATCAAGAAATGAACATAATGAACATCAGTTATTTCTGCACAGATAAATGAAATTGTAGAAGCGGTCTTACCCCTGCAGGAGTCTTCAGCAGCTCTTCACGACTCATTTACAAACAAACATACACGCTTCCCAAATCTGCCTTTAAGGGCATTACACACAAGGCTTTGAGTTTATTGTGTTTATAGTTCAAACAGAATCAGACACAGAATGAGAGCACTGAATACAAAGAAACTAAATACTGAGCTTGGAGTATTTCCATTGCTTTAGGGGCAATTATTAAACAGAGTAATGTACAGTAAGTGCAACGGTAAATTGATTTTATGTAAATTGCTTAACTACATCACAGTCGTGTGCATCATAGGGAGTCAGCTGGTCTTCTGCAAGACACACAGACTAATCTAAAAGCCTTGGGTGTAATGCAACTCAAGAGAAGGAAACTTATGACACGAGAAAGAAGATGGAAGACATTAGCAACATTTTTTTTAACTTTACTATTAGCTCAGGTTAGATATTATTACTTAAGTGCATTAACTCAAGCACAAATCAAGTTGCATCTGTTTTGTGTCTTTTTACTTACCTCTGTAAACTGTCTACCAGGGCTTGCTAAATAAATACTTGACCCAAAATTATTTTAACATAATTTTGCTATAAGAATCTAACAGCCTGTCAGACAGTGCTAGTGACGGGCCGTTCGCGAGCGATTCGTTCAAAAGAATGAATCTTTTGGGTGATCGAACTGAACCCATTTAGTTCATTTTCGTGTATCAGCGCCGTGTTATCAATACATAGTCGGACGACGGACGCTACAAACTGAAAGTGAAAGTGTCTGCTCCGTACAGAGTCTCAGCTCAGAGTAGCAGGAGTCCGATTTCTCACACACGGGACGAGAGAGCGTTGACAGACAAGACGATGGCGGAGGATTTGGCGTCGAAGCGGAAACCGAAAGCACCTATTTTGCAAGATTTCAAATTTAAACCCAATGCTATGAGGGAAACCATAACGTTAATGAGGTAATCGCTTCATTCGCTTCAATCGCCTCGACCGGAGAGGCCAGACACACAGCCACCGGACGTTAAAGATCAAAGTAAGCGCGTTACAAATATTGACCATCATCTTTTCTTGTAAAATGACCGGTGTAGTCGGTAACACCGGTGTTGTCAGAAGTTTATTAACCGGTGGGAACATTTCCTCACCGTCACATCCCTAGGGTTCTCTTAGATAAAGTAGAAAACATGGACCGTGTACTTGAGTTTCATCCTTTGCAGTTTTGAAATACATACAAGCACTCACTGATCTATCTTGCAGAAAAGAAAAAGTAAGGCAGAGAGAATGATGGAGAGCAAGAGATGGAGGAGAGAAGTCACACAATAACACACACAGAGAGCACGTACCTTGTCAGTCTTCAGAATCAGCGTACTGCTGTGGAGAGGGCGCCCCCCCACACTAGCATAATAAAAAGCTACAGCCAAAGTCACTGCAGTGGTTATTGACAAGAGTCCTTGTGCTTCAACATGAACACCATTAAGACAAACCATCATTTACAGAGGACTCGCACAGGTTCACCGACTCAAGCTTTCGGGGGCACCGCTAATAATGTCACAAAATCAGGGTCAAAAGGTTGGGAGGAATTTCTGTATTGTCAAATGGTTGGCTGAATAAAGAGCATCATGAGCTCTGACCAACACACACAAAAGTGCAGTACAGTTGCCCCTATGCAAGTCCTCAAGAGGGGGGCGCCCAGTATATGTATATAGTAAATAAAGGCTGATACTTACATCCTATCCTCGCAACTTTTTCCAAAGCTCTGAGATTCATCTTGCTTTAGTCACCATATGATCACTATCATAATGGTGGGGTTTAATGAATAGATTAGCTTTTAAGTAACTTTACATCGTCTCCATGCATTTTTGTGTGATGAATGAAGAATGGATTTCTATAAAAAAAGTCACACCTATAGTTTCACTACGTTGGTCACAGGTGTCAAATCAGGCCTGAGAAAGGTGACAAAAATACTAGCTGTCTGCCTACTTGTGGTGTTTGAACATTGAACATGAAACATTTCATATAAATATGGGGCAAATTAAGATGTCTGGTGGTATAAATTTTAAGGATTGCCAATTTGTAGCGTAGTATGCATGTTACTGAGATCAAAAAAAAATCTGTGTTGACTAAATGTGCAAGCTCTAGGAGTGAACTATGTGAGCAGCTGCTGTCCAAAACCTGTAATGTTGAACTACTACAAGATCAAAGGAGACACTTTACCTTGTGAGTGTCTCGAAATTTACTAATTTCTCTGGAAATCAGGTCTCTTTTGTCCTCCTCCATATCAATAGTGTTTATGTCGTCCTAAAGAAAAAGAAACACAAATGAAAAAGTGAATTAACACTTTTAAATTCCAAGAGAAGAACAGCATGAGTGAGAGAGGAGTAAACAAAAGTTTGTATACCTCTTCTTTTTTCTCCTTTTTCCTCTTTCGTCGCTGGGAGTCCTCATCCTGTGAAGGCGCGTTGAGTTCGGCAGCATATTCCCGCATCAATCCATCGATAGCGCCTTTGACAATTTGATCCTTCTTCTTTGTCTCCTCGTCTAGAACATCTTCATCATCATCTCCTCCATCTTCAGCCTTTTTATTCTGTCAGTAAAGAGAGATATCCAAGTTCAGTTTCACTACAATAAAAAATGTTTAAATCGCTTAACAAATCTGAGATGTGGGCAGCGATTCAGAGATCTGGAACAAGGCTAAATCCTTTGAGGTAATGAATACAGGCACACTGATCAAACTCATCACCAGAAATTCACTAAAACAGATTTATACCCCATTCGCAGTCTTTCTCTTGGCCTTCCACTCGTCCAGCTGAGCTTTAGTTTTGGCATCCACCTTCACCAATAGATTTTTCTCTCCAATCTGCAGGTCATGAAGCAGCCGCAGTGATCGCAATGTGGACTCTGGCTCCTTGTACTCACAAAACCCAAAGGCTGAAACAGATATTGAAATAGAAAAAAGACATCTGTGGTCATGTACGATTTGATGGGATAACAAATACAAATTTATGGAGTGACTGCTGGTTGGTTTTACGTAAAAAAATCTTGATCTCCCATGAAAGCATTTCCTGACATAATGAAGCTTGATGTGTGAATTATGATTTACCTTGAAGCTTGCCAGAGGCTCCTTGGACTCTCTTCCAGCTCAGAACAATTCCACATTTCTGTAACATGAGCACAAGGAGAAGAAGAGTTCACGACTCAGGTAGAAGTAGGAAAGAAATTTGACTAAAGCCTCGATTATACTCCCTAACGGACGCGTACACGGACAGCTGCAGACACCAGGGATGCAGAGTAGGTTATACTTACTATACTAGTTTGTTTATACTGCCCGCTTGGAGGGCGCGTGTCACACATGAGTAGTAGATCGCTACGCTACCACTTGTAGCGTAGTGGCCAGTACACGGACATCCACTCCGCACAGTACGTTTACACCCTCTGATGACGAAATTTACGTCACGCAGACCCCAGCGTACCCTCGCGTACATGCAAAGTATAATATAGCCTTAACCACTCATACAATTTTTTCAACTAATCGATTAGTTGATTTAATCGACAGATCTGTGAAGATGAGTTTCTCCACAAAGAATCACACAAAAGCACCACTTTAAATCTTGTGTTTACCAGAGATGGGCTCACAAGTTTCTTGGAAATAAGTAATTCAGCATAAAAAATGACTAAAGAAATCTACCAAGATGAAAACGATCAATTAGTCGACTAATCAACTAAGAGGGGACAGCCCTAGGTAGAAGTGAATTTAAGAAAAATAAAATAAATGCCACAGTACAGGATTCAGTTTCAACAGGTTGCCCACACACTATTTGATAATCAAATTCCATGATATTAATATATATGGCATCAGTGTTACAAAAAGAGTAATTGTTATTTGATTTGTGTTGTGATCTGTAAGATAACTACATCTATGAACCATAACAGAGTAAAATTTGTGTAATTTCAAAGAAATCATGGATGCAATTTCCATGCCCAGAAGACAGTTCTTTTGGATAACATAAATAATATAATATTTGTAAATCCTATGCTATTCCTTACCGCAAGCAGCTGTCTGATCAGCATGTCTGAAGCTTTCTCCGATATGTTCCCCACAAACACCGTGGTGGTGGGGCCGCTGCTCTCATTGTTTTCTCTGACACGCATTATTTCCTTTTTATGGATCGGAGGCTTACTGATCACTTGCATAGAGGGCATCATTACTGAGGTGGGGGTCATGATGTGAACCGGGATCATTGGACCTCCTGCAACAGCCAAAAGGAAATTTACATCAACTACACAAGGCAAGGCAGCTTTATTTGTATAGCACATTTCAGCAAAAGGGCAATTCAAAGTGCTTTACATAAACATTCAAGAACATTGCGACAAAGTGCAAAAGAACATTAAGACATAATTAAAACAGTTATAAAAACATAAAAATGTTAAAGATTAGAAAATAAAAACAAGCTTAAAATAAAAGCTAGGATAGAAGCTAAAATAGAATATAACACACAAGAGTAAAAGCTCTAGTGCAGTATAAGATAATTATTTGGTTTAATAAAGGCAGCAGCAAACAGGAATGTTTTAAGCTTTGATTTAAAAGAACTCAGAGTTGGAGCAGTCCTGCAGGTTTCTGGGAGCTTGTTCCAGATATTTGGTGCATAAAAACTGAACGCTGCTTCTACATGTTTAGTTCTGACTCTGGGGACACTAAGCAGACCTGATCCAGATGACCTGAGAGGTCTGGATGGTTCATAACATAGCAGAAGATCAGAAATGTACATACAAAGCAGTCTGGAAATACATAATTAGCTTTAAAGTAGCTGCTTAATATCTATAGATTATTGTAACTTCCAGCACTGGAGGTTCCTCTATAATCTGAGAGGTGGTAGGCTGCTAGTGTCCCAGTAGATAAAGTGAAAGCGGTTGTCATGTATATGTATGGTGGGTGTCAAGTTATTGTTTAAATATGTGCAGTATCCCAACTTGAGAGAGATTGAAACATCCACTCGAAGATTTTTAACTGGAATCCACTCAATGACAAACAGCTTTTCCTTTTTCCCTCCTTTATTTTGTAGGTTGAGTTGAAAGTTCAGTTCATTTTGGAATTATTATTAGTCATTAGTCATTAGGTGAAAAACCTTTGAAATAGAAAAAAATACAGAAAATAAAATACACACATTATTACAAAATAAGTATAAATAAGAACAAATTCATTTTCACATCCCCAACTCTGGAACAGTCTTCCACTGAGCATTAGATCAGCAGACTCTGTCACGACTTTTAAATGCAGTCTTAAAACTCACTTTTATAAAATGGCTTTTCCAATCAGCTGAATTTTAGTCTTTTGTATGCTTGTGTGCTGATGTGTATGTATGTGCATACGTAACTGTATGGATATCTATATGCTTGTTTCTTTATTTTCCCATTCTATTGTTTTTTATTTAATTATTTATGTTTCATTGTATTCTGCTGTGATGTGAATTTCCTTGGAAAGCACTTTGTGCTTTGGGCTTGAAAAGTGCTCTACAAATAAAAATGATTACTATTATTATAATTATTTTGTGAGACTTTGCAAAATTCATTAATCCTTATTTAATATATACACACACTCCTATTAAATGCCTCATGTTAAATGCAAATAAGCAAGAGCCCACTGCTGCCATAGCCTTTGCCTTAACATAAAGGTTATATGTATATGTGTATTATATTATTTTATTTAATTACTATTTGGGTGGGTTGCTTACCTGTAAAGCCAGCAAACTGAGGGGGCATCCCAGGAGGGGGCAACAGCGGCCGGTTTAAATGAGGGGGGAAGGACATCCTGGTGGTGAATGGACCAACCTGAAGAACAAACAGTGATGCCCATTAACAGTCTATCAATACATGATGTGTTAAACTCAACACTTCTAAATCCAAACAATGTAAATTCAACATTAGAAATACGTTTCACACATGTGCAAGTTTTAGTTTTTTTTTGGTTTAAAATACACAGAAGAAAACACTGCCAAGTTGTGTCACCAATCTGACAGATGTATGACCTGCTATCCAACTGTAAAGCTACTTAAAGTTAGCTTTACTCAGAGGAGTAACGTTATATCACTTACTATAAAATATATTAAGACCCACTTAATGTGTTATTACTTTGTTTTTAATCAAGGCAGTTTGTGTTGTAGCTGAATATCTCAACCACAGTTTAACTTAACAACAGAAAACAGCAGTTTAGCTAGTTAGCATGTTAGCTTCAGCTAGCACGAAGCACGCTACCCGGCTCCACTAAGCTATGCTAAGCTAACATTAGCATGAGCTGGTTGTTGTTATCTAACAAACAAAACTCACTTTAAACGGGCTAAATAATGAGTTAGGAATAAACGTGAAAGTGTTCCGGTACTTACCCAGAGTTAGGCGGTGTAGAAAGAGATTAAAAACAGCTTTCAGAAGGTTATTAGTGATGATAAATCTTTGTAACGTCCTGATTGTTGGATTAGCACGTTGGCTAGTGAGGTCACAGGCCTTCAGAGAACATCTGCGCATGCGCAGTACGCACCAGACTACAGGACAGAGGCGCTTGTTTTGGTTATCGGGACGTGGCGGTTGGACGGAGCTAGAGAATGCTTTTAAATACTTTATTTCAAAAGTTCAATACAATATATTCGCATGTTCAGATCCTTCATTACAATTCTGCAAACAATATTTTACAGTATGAAAATAATATAAAAATAAATTAAAATTATACAACAAATAAAATGGGAAAGAAGGAAAGAAAAAGATGAATAAAAACAAAAAATAAAATAACTAAAGCAAAAATAAATAAGCAAACAAACAAAAAA
>CAKAKR010050526.1:0-10870 GCA_916700685.1 Adelosebastes latens
GATGTGTCCTCCTGTTGGCTGAAAATGCACCGGTATGTTTACGTATTGTATTGTTTTATTCTGTTATCTACGTATGTTTGAATAGTGGTCGTGGCTCCGCCCCTTCCGCTACGTAGCCAAGATGGCGACAGTTGAGTGTGGAAAGTGTCCAGCGTTCCACACTCAACGATCTGACCGTTCTGAGTACAACATCCGGGTACTTTGAGTGCACTGCATTTTGCCGTACTTCCCAGTGTGAACGCACTTATGCACTCAAAATAGTAAGTGTAAGTACAGAAGTACGCGGATTGGAACACACTCAATCAGTGGAGAGGACGGACTTTTTGCTTGACATCTGGCCGAAGAGAAAATACAGAATATGATAAATAAAGTCCACAAAAATAGTGATGTTTATAGGAGAGTGCACAGTAGATCAGTGCTGAGTCAAAGTGATAAAAAAAACTTTGGCCTTGCTTAAACGCCCCTCAGCAAATTTATCTTGGTGCGCTTTAATTTGTGCACCGTGAAACTGAACCAGACTAAATAGAAAAACGAACCAAAACTACCAATGTCACTCTGATTCGGACTAGCCAGGTTGGTGAAAGGGATATGTGAGAGAAATGCACCGTCAGTTTTCTTGTTGACGTTCTTAATCTATTTTACAGGCTGACAGAAGAAACACACCGTGTACCAAAGTTAACAGCAGGTTTCTGAAGACGTGGATCAAAGGCTATAAAAATACCTCAGAAAGCTGCCGTCCCAGCTCAGTGGCGTGATGTAAAAACAACCCGTGCATTGTGTTTGTTTGAGGGCAGACACCTGGAATAACACATCTGTGAACGGAGCACACGGTGACCCTGAACTCAGCAACATCAGACCCACCACATATAAGATATTAAACTAGACAGAACGACGGCTCTCTGAAGAGTCAGATATACCGTTATAGGTCAGCGCCGTCCTCACACTGACGCAGACGGTCAGATATGAGAGAGGTGTGGAAAGACAAGCAGTGAGAAGTTGCCTGGCAGTTGGCACATTAACACACAAAAGCTCTGGAGCTGATTATCAGTTCTCCACTCGACCTGTGAGAGAGGCCTGCATGACTCAACCACAGAGGTATGTGTACATTTACAGACCGTTATGTCTTATACGGCCTTTATCCTCAGCACAGACAACCAGAGCCAAGATCGCTCCAATCAAAGCCCCTTTTCATTTTTCTATAATACCGGTTTTAAGGCCGGGTTAAGGCCGGGGTGGACCGAGGGCTGTTATGATGACTGGCTGGGTTCCTGAGCTGGTCCTGATATGGTAGTGGATTCTGTAGAGAGGACTGAATGCGTTTACAGTTGGTTGCCATGTTTAAACATGGACACAGTTTTACTGGAACTGGAAAATCATTCTCACTACATAACACAAGTTTGAATACATTTAACTGAATCACACAAGCGCCAACTGGACATCACATTTAGGCTTTAACTTTATGTTATGCAAGATGAAAGTATGATCTTAGATGGAGGTGTCGGAGGCCACGTCGCAAACTGTATTAAATATATAATAAATCTGTGGATATTCTGTTCTTTAATCTGTTTGTGGCCACTGGTTCCTACTGAAGATGTAAATCTAAAAAAGAAGGTCACAAATATGAAGTGAATAGTGCATTTGTTGCGGACTATTTTCAGTTGCGGATGAATATACATTTGGTGCTTTAGTGAGTACTTGAGGCAGCAGGACGGTGTATGTTGGATTGACTAAAAAATAAACTACAGTGTGTGAAAATTAAAACTATGCAACATTTAAATCAGGTTTACAGTTTTAAAATACTCAGAGATGGACTACAGCCATATTCACTCAGGACTAGTATCACCTGGGGACCTCTAGTAATTTGTAATAATTGTGGAGGTCGTCTGTGATCTTAATCCTGTGCGAATCTGCCATTTCCATGTCAATTTGCAAAGTAAAAATTCCACTGCAAATGACCTACCGCATTTCACAAAACACTGCGGTCATGTGGTGATATTAGTTCCGTGCGAATCGACATCTCCGTTTTGTTTTGTTTTTGCAAGGTTTTCTGTCATTTTTGGAGAATTAAGGAGGCTGCATTGAAAATTATAAATTCATTTTGAGTTTTGCGAAAATTCTGGGTGCAAATTCAGGAGGATCATCTCGCTACACAGCACGGAGACCCAGCATGGAGACCCATTCGCCACCAGCACATATTATTAATAACATTATAATCAAACAGAAATATATAGCCTAGTATAATATATTTAATATAAGCAGATGTTACGCAGAGCCTTGACATCATATTTGGGGGATAATGTCAGTAAAATATAGACTTTGTTTATCACTTGCGAATGTGCTGCACAAAACACAGACGTGGCCCAGGTAATACTATTCCTGTGCAAATAGGGCTTAAGTTAGCAAACTCCAGAATATATTAGATTATACAGTGTTTAGGACCAGACCGTTTTGCTTTAGGTTGCCTAAAGAAGTTTGATTACATAAAAAGGTAGTTCAGACTAAGCAGACAGGGACGGTGATGTGTTGCTCCAAAGAGTCAGAGAACAACAATAATTCAGGAGAACAAAGGAGAGAAAATGAACTAAACTGAGTGAATCGCATTTATCTCATACCTCACAAAGTCAACAACGGTCAGTCCAACACCAGACGACAGTACAGTATTAACTGTTTTCTACAAACTGTTGTTAATACCAACAAATGATGTGTTTAACCCTCCTGTTGTCTTCCTTTCGACCATGCTACTTTTGTTTTCCTGGGTCAAAATTGACCCGGTCTGGTTTGACTGTTTTTAAAGCATACATTATAAATTATCACCCAATTCTGTATTACACCTTTTTGGCCAACTTCATTCCAACTTATTACCACAAGTTTTACACTTTTTGGGGGGAATTCATGGTCAATAAACCTAATTTATACGAAATTAAACCTAATTTTTTTAGGAAAAAATGCAGAAATTATGAATTATTTGGACTATACTCAAAATTGGAGGAACATATGTTGATGGATTATCACAGACTGGTATATGTCAAAGTTTAGTCAGAATATTATAAATATTATAATATAAAAAAAAAATGTTTAATGACAGTGTGACACCACCACAGGTGCTATAATTTTGAATAAAATACCCATAATGCAACGAAAGTAGTGGTCATTATTTTTTTTTGCAAAGACCATATAAGGGAACCATCCATGTAATTTTGGGGCAATTAGGTGAAAGACATCCATATTTATGATAAAATGAAGTTTGAAAACGGGTCAAATTTGACCCGAAGACAACAGGAGGGTTAAGATCAACAGCATGTCAGGATATCTGTGTGACAGCCTAAAGCTACACAGTAGTCTGGCTTTATTCAAACAGGAAACATCGCTCCACAATAAGAAAATAATTTAAGAATATAGATTAAAACAACAAACAGTGTTGAGAAGAAACATAAAAGAAAAGATGAGGGCAAATAAAGGCTGTGTTTACACAGCATGAAGATTCATAGAGCTTCTCCAAACAGTTCTCACTCCATCAGGCCAATCAGCGTGAGCCGTACCGCCGCCCTTTGTTTACTATCTCCCTCCAGGACATAATCAGCCCAACTCCAGCCATCCTGGATGTCTGAGTGTCCTCAGAAATAGCCTCCTGTCTCTGTGTGGGACATGGAGGGAAGGATGTGGTGGTGATGAGGGTAAGGAATGTGTCTTTTCTGCTGACAGATGTCCTGTGCAGCCAGCTGACGGAGCTGAACTCACACCTCTAGTGTGGTTTTAGGCACCGCCTGAACACTTCACTGACAACGTTCATTAACCGCATTAACAAACTTATCTGACCTTTTTTAGTTTTTAGTTTAATCTGTCTATGTAGGTTAGACAGATGTTTGAAGCATCTCTGGCTTTTGTGAACTTCTTGCACTACATTTAGTTGCAGCAAAGCAATAACCATGTTAGCTTGAGCAATAGCTATTCACACCAAATCAGGCGTTCAGTCCTCCCATTCATTTGAATGTGGGAACTGCTGCACTAACCTGAACCACCGTCATTGGAAACTGTCTTGGAAAAGGGGGCAGGCACTTTCAAAAAAATACTTGGCAGGTCATTGGATGAAACATCTGTCAATCAAAGCGCGTCGGGAGAAGAGCAAAAACATCTTTTCCATCTAGAAAAGCCTTCCGTGTCGTTCTTTGCTCTTCTTTCAATGAAGAAATACTCTCCAGTCCTGATAGAACTGATGCTCTTGCAGGATCTACGCTAACCTCTTCAGGAGCCGCCGTTGTTGTTTAGAACCAACGGTCGCCTCTCCGTGTCGTCAGGCACAAAAATGAAGAGAGAAGAATATTAAAAGGCGGGTTCATCTGCGTTCTTTTCCTTTTCTTCAAATGGAAACGCCCACTCAGCCGCAAAAAGCCGTGACGTAGGTTACCGAAGTCAATAAGGTTATGAATAATGTGAACGCTAGCACTAGCTGAGTCAACGTTAGCTGTGCTAAGTTTAGAAATAACTGAAAGGGTTAGTTTGGATTTTTTTGAAGTGGGGTTGTATGTATACTCCCGTGTTCTGAGAGATAAAATTACTGTTTCTGTGAATGGAGTCTGGTGGCTTTGAAGAGAGCGATATAACGGCTTCAGTTCCCCGTCAGAAAGGGCTGTCTGACGGCGAGGTAAAGCAGCTGTGGACGGGAGCAGCCACCTAAAAACAAATCAATATCAGTTTAAATGTACGCTATATTTAGAATATTTTCACCACTTTACCTCGCCGTTATATCGCTGTCTTCAAAGCCACCAGACTCCATTCACAAAAACAGTAATTTACTTCTCAGAACAGGGGAGTTGCTGGTCTACCGCTGCATCGATCAGTTAGTTTGTTTGTGTTTTTGTGTGACTTTCGGATTCAAACTAACGTGGCGTCCACACAGCAGAACATCGCTTAGCTTGGACCCGCCCTTTAAGGTAGGGCTAAAAAACATTTACAATAAATCACTATTTTATATCTTCTGTAAATACTAAGCATTTGCAGCAAAGAGCACCTGTAAGTTCTCTTCTACCTAATCAATAATCAATCCATACTCCTGCCTCCAAACACCTCCACAAATAGAAATAAACCATAGAGATATATAATCTGATTCTTCCTCCCATGAGCCGTAATCCTGTTCTCTATGAATCATCTTTTTCCCCAGAGGTTGAGCAATCCTAAAACAGTCGAATCAAGCCCTTAATGTTGTCACACAAAGGATTCAATAATTGTTAAAACCTGTTTACCTGCAGCGTGTAAGAACAGAGAGCGGTGAGTCTCGTGCTGCTTCTTTAAGAGAAAACTCTATTTTTCTTCTTCCATATATAATCTGATCCTGGCAGTGGACACACATATGTACGAGCTACATGCCCAGCTGTGTTGTGTAAAACAGGATTATATAAGTTTATTGAGACTAAGGACGTTAAGTCCACGAAGACCTTGAGCAGAACCTGAGCTATGAGAGGAATGTTAAGAATTTTAATTAGATCCAGGATTTTTTTTTTTTTTAACCAATACCTCTAAACCTCTCAATAAACTGTGGGCCCTTTTTTTTTTAATAATCATCTTTCATTTCAGCAATTGGAGGTTGGAAGAATGTACATAACAAGCCAATAAAAATAACACATTTAAGCCGTCTGTGTGTTTCTCAGGTTATACATAAAATGTAGAAATACCTGGCAGAACCAGACAGAGTACTCGATGCTCACCACTCACACTAAAACAGAAAAACATGAACATAATAAAAAGATGTAATAAAGGGAAAAGACGTCAATGCCAGGTGGACATTTATGATTATTAAAGAAGGGGGTGTAATCTGACAAACAGTGCAATTTAACACTAAAGTCCACATGGGTGCTGCTGCGTTAAAGTTGAACAGTACGCAGTGAGACGAGGAACTGATATGAACATTTTTAAGAAGTCTGACTTGTCTATGATGGTGTTTTCTTACATTTATCCTCATCATAACAGGGTACATACAACGTTTTATTATTAAGGAGACACTACGGGTGAATAGGGTAAAAAAACAATTATTTTTTGTATTACAAGTTTTCTGAAATTTTATCTTTAAATTAGGGCTGTCAATCGATTAAAATATAGATTATACTGTTCAAAATGTACCTTAAAGGGAGATTTGTCAAGTATTTAATCCTCTTATCAACATGGGAGTGGACAAATATGCTGCTTTATGCAAATGTATGTATATATTTATTATTGGAAATCAATTAACAACACAAAACAATGACAGATATTGTCCAAAAACCCTCACAGGTACTGCATTTAGCATAAAACAATATGCTCCAATCATAACATGGCAAACTGCAGCCCAACAGGCAACAACAGTTGTCAGTGTGTCGCCAAACTTTAGCGTTAACGCAAATTTGTTTCAATGCCACTAATTTCTTTAACGCATTAACGGGCTCAGTTTTAAAGCTAGAAGATACTGTTATCATATGAAACTACAAAACCTGATGAATCTATCGGTACCAACCATGTCAAACTAGCTTCTCATGAAGGAGGTTAAATAACGCTCCAAACTTGTGCAAAATTTTGGCGAGGAACTGTCATGTCCATTTTCAAAGGGGTCCCTTGACCTCTGACCTCCAGATCAGTGAATGTAAATGGGTTCTATGGGTACCCACGAGTCTCCCCTTTACAGACATGCCCACTTTATGATAATCACATGCAGTTTGGGGCAAGTCATAGTCAAGTCAGCACACTGACACACTGACAGCTGTTGTTGCCTGTTGGGCTGCAGTTTGCCATGTTATGATTGGAGCATATTGTTTTATGCTAAATGCAGTACCTGTGAGGGTTTCTGGACAATATCTGTCATTGTTTTGTGTTGTTAATTGATTTACAATAATAAATATATACATACATTTGTATAAAGCAGCATATTTGTCCACTCCCATGATGATAAGAGGATTAAATACTTGACAGCCCTGATTAAGATCATTATTTTTTGTATTACAAGTTTTCTTAAACGTCTTGTTTAAATGTGCAAATGAGGCATTATCTAATGCTAACCTTTGGTGAATTTAGACAGATGCAAATAGACAAAAGCAGTAAAATAAACACCCAAATGTGTGTTTTGGATGTTTTCCTTCCTACTAGTCTGAAAGAAGACATGTTACGGAAGCAAAATAGCCCAAAATCAAGTCTCCATCAAGAACAGATCAAGTCTCACAACCATTAAGACCATTTAGTTCCTGCATCACTGTAGTCCTACCTGTTCAGGTAGGACAGGAAACAGGACATAGAGCACACATGTGTGCAAGAACAGCTGATAATATAGATCATAAATCACCTTCCAAAGAAACTGGGCCGATAAAGAACAACATGCCAACTATGTGTCCACATAGTGATGTCGTCAGACAGACAAATGCTGGAGAGAGGCCACACACATTTATTTGAGTATTAAGCAGACAGCCTTTTCTATAATGTAATAACTCACACCGTTGTAAATCAATAGCTATACTCTGAGAGGAACTCACAAAAAGAGCACAAATCACTAATCCTCACTTAATTTATCCCATCATGCCATTCCAGCGGGCTTCAGGCTGTCACAGATAATTCACTACATTTAGAAAATCAAACAAAGCTCCAACATTCCTCTCCTCTGCTCCTGGTACCACACGCTACCCTCCAAACTGAAATATAACCCGGCAGAAAAACACCAGAAAGCAAAAAAGGTCCAGGTGGGATGTAATAACACACACTGTGGGTAAAGTGACAGCAAACTAAACATGTGTTGAGTCTAGTCCAGGAACAATTTACTTTATGAGGTGCCGGCCAGGAAGACTTAAACTGTTAAAGCATATCTCTTAAAGGGTTGTGAGAGTTCTCTAAATGTTCTGAGGAATTAACATCTCACCATCGGATGCGAACAGGTTCCACTCTCCTTGGTCCTTGGGAGGAAGGTCGTGGCGTCTCAGTGACAAAACATTAACGACGAAATGCTGCCAATATCAAACCAAAGAGTCCAACTGGGCAACGGTTCACTCCACACGGTTCAGCAATGAGATCTCACAGCTTACAGCTTAAAGACTTAAAATGGTCAGAATTCTTTGTCATTTGAGTGAATTGTAAAAAGCTAATGGGGGTGAAGGTGACGCTAACCGTATCGGTCTAAGCCCGTATGGTGCCTGATATCCTGAGTTTCGTCCATCGCGAGTTGGACTTTGGACCCTTTTTGGGTCAATAGAGAAAAACAGAACTGAAGCAGGGACACACGGCTCCCGACTAACAGGTGCTGGTATGTTACCATGCCAAATTAACCAGCAAGGTCTTTTGTAGTAAATCATTACACAGTCAACAGAGAAGTGAGCTTACAGTGTGATTTCAGAGCTGATTTAGGCACTCTCTCCTTCTCACTGTACACATATTGTGGCTCATATCACAGATTTAACAAAGTCATCACATACAAGGATCAGAAGCTATAGTGCATGTTCTGTTTGTTCTGCATTTTTTGGATTATTTTGTGCTGATTTTGGAGCACTTTACTCCACACTATGTGCCAAATAACCACAGTTTTGGAGCATGCTATGATCTTGAAAGGAGACAGTCATAGAGACACTCATAAGGACAATGCTAAGATGCTGATGTTAAGCGGGAATGATGTTTACCGAGTTTACCATCTTAGCTCATAAATGGTACCATGTTAGCTAGGGCTGGGACGATACACCTATCTCCCGGTTCAATACTATCACGACACTTGGGTGCCGATTTAATATGTATTGCGATTCGATATTACGATTTATTGTGATTTTTGTTAACTTTTTTAACACTAGACCATGAAGGGGAAAAAGATGAATCATACACTTCTAGGGACTTTTACTTTGGAAAATATCTAAATGAATCCAGTAAAAATGTTAGATTTTCAGCATGTATGTAGTCAGAGATGTCCTGAAGTAGTCCCACGTGTCTAGTTCCTCTAACTTCTCCAAGGTGGTCTCTAGCTCTCCCGTCAGCTTCGTTCTCTTTATCCATCCATGGTCAGCTCCATCGGGGCCGTTTCAATGCAGAGAACACAAATGTTAGTATATGGGTGCTCTACAGTCGTAGCGTCGGCCCATTTGACCACGGAGACGAGAGCGACGGCCGGCTCGACCGCAACATTACCGCGATACGATAACGTTTCCTGTCCGTGACGGAGTTATCATGCAGCTTTAGCTCTGCTCTGTCTAGCTCTGCTTTTCCTGTCAATGTGTGAAACCCAAAGTGTTTCCATCCTTTACTGGATGTGTAGTGTTTACCACGCTGGATTTAACATGTGAGGGTGCAGGTCGTATCCACACTGACCCTCCAACGTTTCTACTTTCTGAGGTTTGTTTTGGTTGACGGATACGGAACGGATATGACGTCACGTTACTCAGACTACAACAATAAAAGCCTCAACTCTCAGCTGTATTTGATATAAAAGAGTCTTATTTAGTATTAATTACCTTGGTTATGAGCAGAGGTTCTCGATGCTCCAGTCCTCCTCTGAGTGTAAATCCCCACGGTGCTCCTCCTGACAGGAATACATCCACCAGCGTCCATGGTGGACCATGCCAAACGCTCTCTGCTTCTGTGTAGTGTGGCTCATGTTTATATCCCTCAGCATCCATGGTACTGCTGCAAAAGTAAGGACAGCATGAAAACATGTCCAGACACAAAATTATAATAAATAATATGTTACTGTTGACCAAATGTCTGACTGTATTTCAAAAGGCAAAATCTTCTGCTTCCGTTCTATGCTGATGACACCCCGCTGTAACTCTGAAATCTACTAGGGCTGCAACTAACGATTATTTTCATTATCCATTAATCTGTTGATTATTTTCTTGATTAATCGATCAGTTGTTTGATTTATAAAATGTCAGAAAATGGTGAATAATGTGGATCATTGTTTCTCAAAGCCCAAGATGACATCCTCAAATGTCTCAAAGATATTCACTTTACTGTCATAGAGGAGGAAAGAAACCAAATAATATTCACATTTAAGAAGCTGCAATCAGAGAATTTAGACTTTTTTTCTTTAAAAATTACTCAAACCGATTGATTATTAAAATAGCTGACGTTTAATTTAATAGCTGACAACCGATTAATCGTTGCAGCTCTAACTGGTACTTAAGAACAAGACAATATTACCCCCATCTCTCGGCATCGTTACTATTGTTGATCAAGATTTTACTGATCACTTTCAAAGCTCAGCACGGTCTGATCTGACCTCACGTCACACCGCTGATCTCTTAAGTCCTCCTGAATCTCAGCGTGACCTTAAAACACCACTGACTCTTCTACAGTCTCATCAATAAAGCTAACAGTGGCTGAAGAAGCTGCCTGCTAGATAAGAAAACAATCAACTGCAAGTCTCTTTTATCTCAATACATACTACTTTTACAACTGACCTGGTTTTAGACCATGTGTTTTTTTAATTATTTGTATTAGGGCTGTCAATCAATTAAAATAGTTAATCATGATTAATTGCAAATTAATCATATTTTTATCTGTTCAAAATGAACCTTAAAGGGAGATTTGTCAAGTATTTAATACTCTTATCAACATGGGAGTGGACAAATATGCTGCGTTATGCAAATGTATGTATATATTTATTATTGGAAATCAATTAACAACACAAAACAATGACAAATATTGTCCAGAAACCCTCACAGGTACTGCATTTAACATAAAACAATATGCTCCAATCATAACATGACAAACTGCAGCCCAACAGGCAACAACAGCTGTCAGTGTGTCAGTGTGCTGACTTGACTATGACTTGCCCCAAACTGCATGTGATTATCATAAAGTGGGCATGTCTGTAAAGGGGAGACTCGTGGGTACACATAGAACCCATTTACATTCACATATCTGGAGGTCAGAGGTCAAG
>CAKAKR010050529.1:0-11708 GCA_916700685.1 Adelosebastes latens
TCGGAAACCTCAATAGAAGCTTCGAATGTAAAAAATAAAAAAAAACATTCGGTATAGCCCCAAGCACATTCCTGTTTTCTACCATATTTAGATGCAGGCAACTTAATTAAGACCTTTTCTTTCTTCTTTTTAAAAAAAACCAAAATGAAAACCAAGCATTTCTCATTTTATGGCAAATCTCAGTGTATTTAAACATTTTGTGTATTGAATGAAAAACAGTATCTGTAAAGGCGAGGAAAAAAATCGTATCCGTCTTCTGTCAAAGGAGCGGTTTCCAGTCGCTGACTACTTTTAACTGTAGCAGTATGTTATTTGTAAAAAAAACAACAATTTAAAAGTGGAAATAATTGAATATAATTATTCTGTATCAATCTCGTTTCAGAGATTGTTTTTAATTCCTTTTTTTATTATTACAATTCCCTTGATTGACATTGTAAAAAATGAGGTAATGTGTCTACGTGAAAAAGAAAAATATTAGTATTATACTATTATTAGTATATTAGTAGAATTAGATTCCAGTGGTGGCTGCGTAGGATTGTTTCAGACTTGTGATCCAAACATTTCCAATAACTTTAATAATGTAATTATTTAAAAAATTCTCATTTTTATCTAACGAAATATTCTTCTTCATCCATATTTGTTGGCGTTTAGCCTTTCAAAAAACAACATTTTTACTGAGGTAAAAAAACTGATGAATCACTTTCTTAAAATTGAGGATTTTAGTTTTCTTTTAGGGTGACGTCATAAAATATGATGAACGACATTCAAAGCTTCATTCGAAAACCTCGAGAAGCTTTGAATGTTTACAAAAAAAATGACATTCGATACAGCCCTAGTCAAATTACTCTTTCTACCATATTAAGATGAAGAAAATAATTACAACTTCTTTCAGACATTGTTTTTTATTATTTTTTTTATTATTATAATTCCCTTAATTGACATTGGAAAAAAAATGAGGTACTGCGTCTAAACGACAAAGAAAAATGAGCCTTATAATCATGACGACACAATTAGATGGAGAAAAAAAAAAAACAACATTTTGATGTATGATTACCCAAAAAGAAAAAGGATAGTCATGTGGAACACATCGAGTTCTTATAATCCTATGAAAGTGTTTTTGACCGGAGTCACTCGGAGGACAATCAACTGTATTTTATGTACAGATCTGAGGAGTGTAGGTTGTTTTTGGACAAGAGAGCGCTGACAGCAATGAGTGCAGTCCCAGAGCAACATGAGGAAACAGCTGGACAGCTGAGATGACGCAGGAATATCCTCCCTTTCTTTGTGACCGCTGTGGCGAGACAAGATAGATGAAAACAATATTGTAGAAATGCAAACTAACTACATAAGAAGATTCCACTACATTGATTTCACCTACCAAAGAAAGATCGTTACGGAGCATCTGAGCACTTTTAGTGTTCCTGTAAAGCAGTTTCTTTTTTAAATATCCTTCATATCCTTCAATAACTCAGTCATGAAATGTGTTGTACCAAAACATTTATATGGATTAAATAGTCCACAGATTGCAACAATACAGCCAAAAGTGCTCAAAACAAAAACAGAAAACAGACACTCGGCACCTTTTCTTTTTTTTTAACCAAGCAAATAAGCGTTCAGCTCTGCATCCATGTTTTCATTCTTACATGCTTTTAGGATTGCCTACTCCGGGTTAGGGAATGAGTCCTTCACCCCAAGTGAAGGAGTTCAAGTACCTCGGGGTCTTGTTCGCTAGTGAGGGGACTATGGAACGTGAGATCGTCCGGAGAATCGGAGCAGCGTGGGCAGCATTGGATTTGCTTTACCGCACCGTTGTGACGAAAAGAGAAGCTGAGCCGGAAGGCAAAGCTCTCGATCTACCGGTCAATCTTGGTTCCTACTCTCACCTATGGTCATGAGGGCTGGGTCAGGACACAAAGAACTAGATCGCGGGTACAAGCGGCCGAAATGGGTTTTCTACGGAGGGTGGCTGGCGTCTCCCTTAGAGATAGGGTGAGAAGCTCAGTCATCGCTGAGGTACTCGCCAGCTGAGGGCATCTAGTGAGGATGCCCCCCCTGGGCGCCTCCCTAGGGAGGTGTTCCAGGCACGACCAGCTTGGAGGAGACCACGGGGGAGAGCCAGGACTAGGTGGAGAGATTATATCTCCACACTGGCCTAGGAACGCCTCATGATCCCCCAGTCAGAGCTGGTTAATGTGGCCCGGGAAAGGGAAGTTTGGGATCCCCCCTGCTGGAGCTGTTGTCCCCCGCGACCCGACCCCGGATAAGCGGTTGAAGATGATGATGATGATGATGATGCTTTTAGGAAGGCAGCAAACAACCGAACACAGAAGCTACACATTTACACCGACGACTACTTCATCCAGAGACCTACGGGGAAATAAATAGCGTCACTTCAATGACCATACAGACGGTAATAATCCACACAACTACACGCCGTCAGTTTCAGGATCAACAACCTCACGACTCCTCTCAGGGGGGTGTTTAAGCACGATGCTGAGGCTCGACTATTACTGTCAGAAATGCTCATGAAATGTGTGACCCAAGGGGGTGGGAGGAGGTGTGAGGGAGAGTCCAGAGAGGAGCTACATGAGGGTGGTGGTGGTGTAGTGTGTGTGTGTGTGAGGAGGGTGGAGGGGGAGGAGGGATGATGTGGTTCGGGGTTTTTTTCTTCTTTGTTCTCCACTTTATGCCTCCAGCTCAAAGCCCATCCCGACTTTGTGTCCGCCGGCGTTGAAGTTCTTCCCGTCGATCAGAGCTGAGAGGGTGACCTTCACACCTGCAGACACACAAGACACCTCAAGGTGAGACTTTAAGACCTTTTTAATACCCAATAGAACGCTATTTAATGTCATACCAGTCAAAGTACTCAGATCTTTTACTTACGTAAAAGTAGCAATACCACAGTACAAAAAGTCCTGCGTTCAAAATCTTACATAAGTAAAAGTATTAGCATCAAAATGTACTCAAAAGTACCAAAACTAAAGCACTCATTATGTGTCATATATTATTATATTATTGGATTATAATTATTGATGCATTAATGTGTTCATCACTTTAATGTTGCAGCTGGTAAAGGTGGAGATTATTTTAATTTATTTATAAATATATGTCTTTCTATAATTTGCTGGGTAGCTTGTGGGATCAATCAAGTTTTATTTCATATACAGTAATATATATAATTTATTATATTTTGTTTCATTAATCTGAAATCGGCAAAGTAACTCATTATCAAAATGTAGTGAAGTAAAAAGTACAATATTTCCAAGATGTAGTAGAGGAGTAGAAGTATAAAGAAGAATATTGCACTTGAGTAAATGTACTCAGTTACTTTTCACCACTGACGTTTGTATAACATTTCTTTTAGTACTTCCCTGCAGTACATAATAATAGTAGTGATATAATTAATTAAATTAAATGACCTGGACCAGATGAGCAGCAGAAAATGGATTTACCAATTCAAAAATAATAACTTTAATCTCACTCAACAAAAACCTTATACCTTTTATTACTCGTGTTACGCTCTTTTTAGGAACCTAAATGCAACGGTTTTAAACTTTAAACTCCGTCCTAACTTTAGAACTCCTTTGTTTTAGTGTGATGTGTTCAGACATGCAGATTGTGTTTGATGGCAGATACTAGAGTCGGGTTAAATTCCTGTTCTGCCGGTCCGGTCCGGCGTACGAGCTTCAACTTGTTTGATTTTGTGCAAACTGGCTGAACCGTCATTAGCATCAGTAACCTTTGTAATGCATCAGTCATGGAAATGTGACAATATAATTGACATAATATTATGGTTGTTTATAAAAGGACTCCGTGTGGTATGATAAGATATGTGGTCGGATGGGTTTCCTACCTGGCCGAAGGCTCTGGGTGTAGCCGACTCCGATCAGACTGGCATTGTTGACTTTGGCCTGCGGAGTGAAACATGATGAGACATGAAACAAAACAGCAGAATTGTTTGTGAGGATTTGCCTGAACAACGGAGCTGTAAACAAGATACTTACAGACAGAGAGGCGTCTTTATCCAGCTTGTATTTGGCAGCGATGCCGAAGCGAGTGTTGTTACTGCCGGCGGTCCAGGCCAGAGTGACCGCTGTCTCCAGCTCCTCGTTCACCTTCTGGTAGATGGAGCCGCCGAACTCGGTCCCGTCGTTACTGAGAAACAAAAGATTCAGAGACGTTCATGCACACAGATCGTTCAGTATGTAATCCTGCAGATCATCACAGGTTTGAATTATATTAATATTACATACATATAACAGTGTTTTTAGCAGGATAAATCATGCTGGTAAACACTAACGGAGTCGCACGGCATATTGTTTTTTACTTTCATCTAATTCTTACTTTTCTTTTTAATCATCTGTTTTGAGTTTAATGATTTTTTTTTTTTTTTTTATGTGTTTACTGGTTTTCTGTTTTATAGATAAGTTCAACACAAACGACATTTTGTGTGTAACAAACAAAAAAGCACAAAAGGACAAAAAAAAGATTAAATAATCGGCAAAGGATTAAAAAAAAAAAAAAAAAAAACACACAATGAGAAATAAATAAATAAAATAATTAAATTAAATTAAATTAAATTAATTTAATGTAAAAAAAAGGGGAGTTTATTTTTTAAATGATTCAAATCCCCCCCCCCAAAAAATCTGTCTTTGGTTTCCTGTAACTGTTCACAACTGGTGGACATTTGCTTTGTTTTAAGGAGGTCACAAGCCAAAAAAAATAAGAAACAAAATACTTGCAGGACGCCAAATCTTCAACTAAAAATAAAATGAGATACATTTTAAAAACCTTTGTATTGCAGTAGCACCTCCATAAAATTGAAAGGATTAACATGAGACAGATTAATAAATAATTTTCAAAATCAATGCAGCAGTCGCCGTGATATCCTGAGTTTTAGTCTCCTTAGCATGCTTTAAACGCCAAAAAAGCCAAATCCTACAATTCCCATAATGCAACTTGATAGCCTCCTTTCATTGAGACTCTCCCTGCCTGGTTAAAGGTCTTAATGAGAACATTTTTATGTAGACAAATATATTAAAATAAATAATACATCCACAGAGCTTTTAGAAAGGAGCCAAATAAAAGTATTGCCTTTCCTAAAAACAATTATTATGATTGTGAATTAATCATTTAAAAAATGTTGTGATGTTTTGTTTATCTCTGTGGAAGATATCTGACGTTTGGTTCCCACTTATAATAAGGCTTCTAACAAGGTGTGACATCTAATAGCTGTATATCAATGTTATCAATAGCACCTTTAATGAAAGTTTTAAACTTTCAAACTAAATGTTTGCATGCTTTTTGCAAAAAAATAGTTCTCGTCATTGGAGTACTCTCCATGACGAGTAGCGTGTAACATCATCCCTGGAGTACTCACACGTTGGTGTGCAGCTGGAAGTCCCCGGCCCTGTATCCGAGGGCAAAGTTGCTCTGGGCCAGTTTGGACTTGGCCGTGTCGAAGGCCATCTGGTAGCCGGCCAGCCAGCCCTCGTAGCCCAACACAGCGGCGGCGTGGATGATGGGACCCTCGAAGTCTACGTCGCAGCCCAGGTTCACAAAGTCACGCTTGTAGGCCGTCTTCAGCTTTCCACTCTTCTTACTGAAAAATAGATTTATTTAGCTAAAAGATGGAATATAATCTTCTAATGTAGTTTTGAAAAAGTGTGAAAACAGCAGCTGGAACAGGAAACATGATAAACTAGCTTTTACCACATGATGATATCACAAATAAACGTAGTCTCACCCTGTGTTTGGTACAAAAGACGTATCCAAGGCCACCTTCAGTCCTTCAGTCAGCTGTAGGTAAAGGAACCACATACCAGAGTAAGACTTAAACAATGCTTTTTTTATCAGTTTGCAAAGCCTGATCTGAATGTTCCTACATACCTGGTCCTCCACAGTGACCTCCGTAGCCAGTGTGTTATCTGTGTTCCACTTCTGGTTGAAGCTCAGGCCCAGCTCCTTCATCTTGTATTTGGTCTCCAGGCTCCCTGCAGCCTTCCCTGTGTCTGTGTTACTGGAGCCAGATGTGTTGAACTCCTGACAGGACGACATCAGCCGTTAGTAAACCAAAATCAATCAGACACAAAGATTATCATTAAATATCCAAAGCATTAGCAAAATATAGAGCGAGACCTTAAAGACTAGCGGGGGAAAACAAAGAGTAAAAACTGTGCAGACTACGACAAAACTGAATTATTATTCAACTGTACAGAAATCAAATGAAGAATATCAGAGGCATATAACACTGAACACATCAGACAACACAGCTGACAGACGACCAGACAGCCCCGGACATTAATCCATGCAGGACACCAGATGCATATTATTAATATTGCAGAGTGCATGGTTAAAAATAACACTGACACTGAGGCTGCAAAAAGTACTTCTATCTGAATACATTGAGAATTTAACTTTTCAGTTTTTGTTTCATGTGGCTGCCGTCATCCTTTCTCTGTAAGACGTCAGGACGTAGGTGACAACAGGACGTAGGTGATGGCGAGAGGACAACAAAAGGACGTAGGTGACGATGACAGGACAACGAAGCAACGTAGGTGATGACGACAGAACGTAGTTGACAACATCAGGACGTAGGTGACAACAGGACGTAGGTGATGGCGACAGGACAACGAAAGGACGTAGGTGACGACGACAGGACGTTGTTGACAACATCAGGATGTAGGTGACGAGGTCAGGAAAACAAGACGAAAGGACGTAGGTGATGGCGACAGGACAACGAAAGGACGTAGGTGACGACGACAGGACGTTGTTGACAACATCAGGATGTAGGTGACGACGTCATGACGACGAGACGAAAGGACGTAGGTGACAACAGGACGTAGGTGACGATGTCAGGACGTAGGTGACGACGACAGGACGTAGGTGATGACGTCATGACGACGAGACGAAAGGACGTAGGTGACGGCGACAGGACAACAAAAGGACGTAGGTGATGACGACAGGACGTTGACAACATCAGGATGTAGTTGACGACGACAGAACGTAGTTGACGACATCAGGATGTAGGTGACGACGTCAGGAAAACAATGACGACAACAGGACGTAGGTGACGACGACAGGACGCAAGACAAAAGGACGTAGATGACGATGACAGGACGTAGTTGATGACAGGACGTAGTTGATGACAGGATGCAGGTGACGATGTCAGGAGGTAGTTGATGACGACAGGACGTAGGTGACGGCATCAGGACGTAGGTGGCGATGTCAGGACATAGGTGGCGATGACAGGACGTAGGTGACGGCGATGGTACGTAGATGAATGCGCAGTACGTAGGTGACGACGACAGAAATGACGACAAGACGTAGGTATGTCATGTAGAGTTCTTTAGTGCGCTCGCATCACTGCAGTGTGAAAACCAAAACTAACCGGATACAATGAAACAAAAACGTGAACCTCGGTTCGGACTTCTGTCGTTTCTAAACTGACTCTGGTGACCAGTTTCTGACAGAACAACTCAAAATCTGTTAACAAGACAAAATGTCTACATCCATGCTAGAGATTTTATTATGCATTAGACTGACTCAAAGACATTTTCCACAAAGAAATGAAACGTTAGATCTGATTGTGAGTGATGATGTGACAGAAGAAAGCAACTGATTGTTATAAAAACACGCTGATATTCATGCTGTATGATTATCACAAAGACAAAAAAAAACAATATTCGGACCATAACAACAGAAAAACATGATGGTGGTGGTCAGTAGTAGTATATGAATAAACAGCTGTGAGCTCTGACACCGATCTTACCATCTACATTAGAGCGCGAGCAGTCCGGTACAGAAGGCAGCAGCATGGAGACAGAGCAGCGGTTAGGAGAGAGAGGCAGGTAGAGAGACAGACAGCCCACTAAACTAACGTGGGTTTGTCATGTTTCTTTAGAACAGAGCACAAGTTCAGCCAAGCGGGTCTGGATCAGCACCGCTCGGATACCTGGAAACCTTCAAGCTCCAGGTTACAGCAGGGTGCAGGTATAAGGTGACTTATTTTGGAGGTATTGGTGGGGGGGAGTGGGGGTTAGAGAGTGATGGCAGGACAGGGGGAAGGCAGGGAGATGGAGTGGGCAGAAAGCATCTAGAAAATGACAACCGGTAAAAACAGAAAATAAAAGTGTCCTCACCACTCCACTTTGTGATTTGGTCTTTAGGTCCAGCTTCACGACTCCAAAGCCTGGTGGATTTCAAAAGAGTTCAGAGTTGTGTGTTAATGAAGTGCAAGATAAAGCAAGAAGATTTAAAAAGGAATAGTTTGACATTTTGGGAAATATGTTTATCCAGATTGGATACCACTCTCACATCTGTCCGTTCAATAATATGAAACTGGAGCCAGGAGACGGTTATCTTAGCTTAGCATAAATCCCACACATAATATCCTGTAAAACCACAACTTGTCGTTTTAACATTTCAGTTTTTAACATGTTAATTACAGAGCTTATGAGGTGCTGGTAGGAGGATTTTATTTATTATCTTTGGTCAGAGCCAGGCTAGCTGTTTCCCCGTTTCCAGTCTTTATGTTAAGCTAAGCTAAGCTAAGCGTCTCCTGGCTGCAGTTTCACATTTAACAAAATAAAAATTCTTGATTTTTATATACTTTTTGCATCAATTTGATACAGTACCTTGATTTGTATGTGGTAGCCAATTTTGATGTGTGTGGTAAATTATAAATATTGTTGTTGCTAAGTCACCTGTGCACCTGAGGGCTGAGCGTATAGGCAGGTATGACGTCACGTAGTCAAGCCTACATAGGGGACTAAGTGAACAGCTGGGGGAATTAGGAGCTGTTTGTTTTGTTTCACATTTACTAGCTCATTCTTTAATATTCATTTAGTGCACCTGGCTTTTGTAGGTGTTTTTTGATCTATATGTAAATACATTTTCGAATGGAAGACCTCATTTTATCACCACCACGCGTTGGAAATGCCTTCCAATTCCCTAAAGTGGCTTTTTTTTGTTGTCCGATTGCCCCAACATTATATTTAATTTGCTGAATTTGGTTTGAAACACACATTCAATTTCCCCATTAACAATCACACAATTTACTTTACAATAAAATGTATTATATCACAATAGATATTTTTGCTATACCATTCCTTATACTGTGATTGAGAATTGTATCTCCTATCTCAAACATTACCTACTTTAAAGCTAGATACTCTATTTAATATTTGCTTTTTTTGTTTGCTTTGCAGATTGCTCCATTGCCACCAATATTCATCAATCTATTTATATCATCTGCACACCGGAGAGCAGTCTAACAGCTCGACTCACTGAAACAGCAGTCTCTGCGTTTCAGGAATTCCTTACAGTTAATAATTTACTCTTTTAGATTAAATCAGTACTCACCGTAGCCCTTGCTGAATATATCCTTGGCAGACTTGCCCAGGTCTGAGTATGAAGGAGGGACAGCCATCGTGCTGCAGGAGAGAACGGCAGTAATGTGATCGCTGACTATCATGTTTAAAACACATATATTACAAGTCAATCAAGTTATTTATTGTTGTCGCATGCACAACAATTACAGAGAAGCAGTCGTTGGCAATGAAATCCTTAGATCCCAGGCTCCCTCCAACAATGCTCAAACAAATATGTATACAAAGAAAAAACAAGAATGAGAATCTAAGACATAAAATGGTTAAAAGTTAGAATATAGGGATAATATGTAGCATATATATTATACAAAATAATCTATATTTGTGATAGACAGTCATTGCAAAGTGAATAAACTGTAATATAAACAGGAATGTAGTGAATGTGTGCGTAATGAGAAGTAATAAATATATATCGGTATATACAGGTAGTAAAACAGTGAGTAAAATAGGGATGCACCGATCCCACTTTTTCAGTCCCGAGAGCGATATCTGGGCTTTGGGTATCGGCCGATAACGAGTACCGATCCGATACCATTGTTAATTAATAAGCTGTATGCCTCACTGTTTGGAAGTGACTGGGATCATTCTTTTAATGTGTAAGGCCACATCAGGCTTGACTTAAACATTGTTTTACTAACTTTGTAAAGCAAAATATGACCAATAATAGATATAAATGTATTTAATTGTTCTTTATTATTAAAATGATAAATCGTACACCAGCGACTTGGTGGAAAAATCTTCAAAATTAACAGGAATTACAACTCAAGTGTAAACCTTTTTAATGGCCAACGAATTGGAATTGTGAATTAAAAATTTCAGTGAATAATGTATATAAACATGAAATTGAGTTATAGATATCCGATCCAGCAATTTGAATCGGTATCGGCCCGATATCCGATCCAGTATCGGTGCATCTCTACAGAGTAAAAGTCCTTGAACAAATTAGAAAGCAGGTTGAAGGCCACATTTTCACTTTTTTTTTGCACAGGTGTTGTAATGATTTAGTACTAAAATAAAGGCCCTGATCATCAGTCACATTTGAGTCTATTATGACGGTGCACCACTTTCAAAGCTTATCCTGATTGGAGTTTTGTCATATACCCAAACAATGCAATAGCTGTCATTTAATTAATGTCTCCCAGTGAGCTGCAGCAGAAGAGAACAAGCTGCTCCTTTAGAGGCAGCTGGGATGCTAGCAACAAAAGGGCTCTGCATCCGGCTGCACCAAGAAGCTAATTGGTGCATCTAAAGAGTCAAGCAAATAAATTTAACCGTGAATATGAGCATAAATATATGATACTATCTAAGCTAGCAGGTGTGCTGCTAGCATCAGAACAAAAGGCTCTCAAGGTTGTAAAAATGGCCCCTCATCCTGAGGATGCTGAGGTTGGAGATGTGTGCACTGTGTGAACAACTGGTTTAGATTAACTCCCATGTGAACTATGCTGGATTTTCTGCATTAACAACTGGTTGGTGCTGCAGGACAAAGGACAGCAGATGGGCCGGTGAAAAAGGGGTGTGTGTGTGTGTGTGGGGGGGGGGGGTTTGATTGCACATTTTTGTACATTTTTAGATTATAAATTAACAGTCTTTAATGGACATTTTTGCACATTTTTAGATAATATACAATCTTTAATGCACTTTTTTAGACTATAATATAGTTTTTAATACACATTTTTAGACTAATTTACAGTCTTTAATGCACATTTTTAGATTATAATATACTGTCTTTAATGCACATTTTTAGATAATAATTTACAATCTTTAATGCACATTTTTAGATTATAATATACTGTCTTTAATGCACATTTTTAGATTATAATATACAGTCTTTAATGCACATTTTTGGATAATTTACAATCTTTAATGCACATTTTTAGATTATAATATAGTCTTTAATGCACATTTTGCACATTTTTAGATTATAATATAGTCTTTAATGCACATTTTTAGATTATAATATACTGTCTTTAATGCACATTTTTAGATTATAATATACTGTCTTTAATGCACATTTATGCACATTTTTAGATTGTAATATACTGTCTTTAATGCACATTTTGAGATTATAATATAGTCTTTAATGCACATTTTTAGATTATAATATACTGTCTTTAATGCACATTTATGCACAATTTTAGATTGTAATATACTGTCTTTAATGCACATTTTTAGATTATAATATACAATCTTTAATGCACTTTTTTAGACTATAATATACAGTTTTTAATACACATTTTTAGACTAATTTACAGTCTTTAATGCACATTTTTAGATTATAATATACTGTCTTTAATGCACATTTTTAGATAATAATTT
>CAKAKR010050534.1:0-10583 GCA_916700685.1 Adelosebastes latens
CTGGTTACATTTCGTGCAACCAGCATCAGACTCAACCCCTCGTGCTAATGTGCACATCAAACGTGTGGTTTTGATTAATTATTCTGCGCATCAACAGGCGTGTAAGTGAAAAATTGTGAATCATTTAAAACTTCTCGCTCCGCTTTATAACTCCCTCTGGACCGTCCGCTCCTGTAAAGCCAAGTTCACACTAAACGACTTTCTGTTTTGTAATCAGGAGTCTATAAGTCGTAGTGGTTTTCACACTACGTGACTGACCGGCGACAGGTCACACACTACAAGATCTTTCACTGGGAGGAATCCCCGATGAGGTCTCCAATCTACGTTTAGTCACAAAAACACATGCAAGAAATACACGGTAAATGACGTAATACCATACGGGAGACACATTGCTGATGTTGTCGTTGGCACGTGTTCACAAAATAGCCTGTTTACACACTCTTTCTTTACCATTTATTCCTCTCGGTGCAACAACAACTTTGCTCTGTGTTGCAAATGCAGCACATACAGTAAGTTCCTGTTGTTACAGGCGACCCCTCCACCCCCAGATTTACCATCAACCCGTGTCTCGCGCTCTCATTGGCTGTAGTTCGTGGCCGGAGTCCCGGATAGGTCAGGATATTTAGCATGCTAGATATCTGGAATGTGTCTGCGAGACATCGGCGAGCATCAGTGAGCAGTTGTGATTTGCCTCTGATCTGGGGCTTTTGTCAGGGAGCTCCAAAAGATTGTGTAGCGTGAATGAGGCATAAAGTCTTTCACCCGTGCATCATCTGTTTTAAACGAGGCCAAAATGTTGTCTGAGCTCAACATTTTTTATTATAATAGTCTACAGGTAGAAGTGTGGTTGCAATGAGCAACATGATGTGCTAGAGATTGTTTAGGTTCAAAACTGTCAGTGCATCATGACGGGGAGAGCTCTGTGATTAAAGGGCGTGAAATTAGTGAATGTAATATGATTGTCTCAGCCTCTAATACACCCTCCTATAATAAAGCCTTCTTTCTGATCCCACCCCGTGCCTAAGGACGCCACAGGTGCACTGAATGAACCTGGCCAAGGAGTTACCAGAAGTACATTTGTCACGGTCCCGACGCACCTGGCAGGGAGCATCCCATTGTGTTGCTTATCACAGTCACACATCTACCTGTACGCTATAATAGATAAATATGTATAGTACCAGACTGGCTGGTTTTAAAAAAGATGACGCACCCAACCGTTCGTAAAGCTGTGAACTCTTTTCAATGTGTCTCCTACACGCCTGTTGATGTGCAGAAGAAACTGTGTAGAATAATTCATCAAAACGACACGTTTAATGTGCACGTAAGCACGAGGGGTTCTGTAGTTATTTTAACAGTCTGATGCTGGTTGCACAAAATGTAACCAGCGGATCTGCTGTGCACGTTTTCACTAAATTGAGGCCATGAATTACTATCTTGTGCACCCAAATTAATCAACACGTGGGAACGATTTAATTTAATTGAGGGAACAAATTATATCTTGTGTGCAACAATTAGAAAATTGTGGCATCAATATGTATATTTTTTCTCTTTATGGCCACTCCCCGGGCTACATGGAAAATATCTCTGATACAAAATGAAAAGGTACAAGCCTGTGTAACATGGGTACATGGGTGCGATGGATAGTGCTAGTCCTAAATGGGGCTAATGAATGAATGACATTCGCAAGAAGCTATCGTTTAGCTGCCAAGAGCACAATCACTACCGTCTGTCTCTTTCATACATTTTGATTTGCAACCATCCCGATTCCAAGCGGTTCTGCAATTACCTGCCACAATCCACCTTTAAATTCTGCATCTGTATTCTTTTATTTCTTTATTGTAAAGTGCTTTGTGCTGGGAGACGAAGTGAATCAGCTTATCAGACGCCGTTTTGGATGATGACGTTTGCAGGGACGGTGGCTCTGAGTGGTCAAATAACTCTCTTTTTCGATGCGTAAACGTGCGACAATTTCTGATGAAAAATACAAACTTGAGTGAGATCAAGAATGAGTAAAGAGTTTCACCTGAGGTCGTGTCCCTCCGACCCCGATCCAGTGATGAGCAGGAACTCTCCCGGTGCCAGCTGGGTGATGGTGACCTCGGCAAAGACTCTCCCAGCGGGTGTCAGCATGTGGCTGATGTTAGTCAGTCCCACCTGAAGGTCAGAAGGGTGATGAGTCGTTGATGAGGAGGCGTTCACATCTAAAAACCCCCAGTGGTGTTAATGAAGTGCTGTACCTTGGGCATGGTGTTGGCAAACAGGCGGTCCAGCAGCTTGTGCGAGTCCTTCCCCTTCACCACGAACTTGCCAAACGGAGTCAGGTCGATCACTCCCACCTTCTCCATCACCAGTTTGCACTCTCTGCCAGCTGGGCTGAACCAGTTGGTGCGTCTGAAACTGGGCCTGTAGCACAGAGCAAACATCAATCATGACTTTATATCGGTTGTTATAATAAAAATACTGTACATAAAAGTCAGAGGATTACCAAAGTCGGTAAGATTCATCCTCTCAAAGTCATGAATGTCTGCTCAGAATCTCACGACAATACATCCAACAGTTGTTGAGATATTTAAGTCTGGACCAAAGTAGTGGATCAACCAACTGACATTGACTTTCCCCCTATAGAAACATACCAACAGTGCTCCTAAAAATACAATATAGCTATTGTGGCTTTAATATCTGTACAAACACAAACCTCCATGTCACAGATATGAGCCAGGTATGCAGCTACGGAGCAGACCAACTGGTCTGACAAGACTCCAAACACTCGCCGGTGTGGTTTTTATATAATGTCATTGCACATATCTTCAGGATGAGATCCGTCACATGTGAAGTTTGTGTCAAATGCAGGCGTTGATAGATATCTGCATGTGTTAACAGTGTGTTAGCAGCTGTCCTGTTCTTTCCCAGTGTGGTTTCTATATATCTAAATAGTTCTCTTGTGCTGCTCACAGTTGGATGATGTGTGTTGAGTGGCGCTCAGGAGGAGAACATGTGTTTGAGCTTCCAGCCAAGAACATTTTGTCCTGAAACATTTATTCCAACAAGCCTGCATATCCATCAGAGCGTCTTTCTTTGTGCTCTGCTGTCACTATATCACTATTTTCTCCTTCTTCCTCCACAGTGATGAGAGGCTGCTGTCGAACAGGAAGTGAGGGTGGTACTGCTCTACTGCTGGAATGTGTGAAAGCTGGTTAAATACAGGTTTGCAACAGCAGTTAGTAATTATATTTATGAAGCAGTTACTGGAACATTTTGTTCAAATGTTTATTCTTGAAATGCCGGTTATTGTTTCGGTCTATGGCTGCATTCACACCAGATTAGGTTTTGTGGTGATTCGCCGCAGGGTTGTTGGGAGATGTGGGAGAGTCACCGCTGACTGCACGACGTCTTTTGTTCCCTCATATCTGGGTTGTACAGTTTAGGGCCGTAATATGGCCTACTGCAATTTTCAAACTGCAGAAGGTGCAATATTTGTTAAAGGTCCCATATCATGCTCATTTTCAGGTTCATACTTGTATTTTGTGTTTCTACTAGAACATGTTTACATGCTGTAATGTTAAAAAAAACCTTTATTTTCCTCAAACTGTCTGCCTGAATATACCTGTATTCACCCTCTCTGTCTGAAACGCTCCGTTTTAGCGCATTTTGACAGAATTGCAACAGAATTGCGTTGCTAGGCAACAGCTTGGGTCCATGTGTACTTCCTGTCAGCTGATGTCATTCACATTACACTGCAACCAGTAATAAACTGGGACACATTTAGAATGTTTACGCTTAAAATTGTGTCAAGGGTCTAAATATTGTATATTCGTGACATCACAAATGGGCAGAAATCCTGACAGCTTGTTTCAAATACAGAGTTTCTGAATACGGGCTGTGTGTATTTCCCTGTGGATTGAGTGTTTCGATACTTTCACAGTATTTATATAGGACTTAAGCCTGCTTTATGATAATAAAAACATGAAAATCTCACTTTTTTATAATATGGGACCTTTAAAGGTGAAATGTGTGTCAAAACACCATTTTAAATTAAATATCGTGGTGCTGCAGAGATGTTCTAGCCTACATATCAGATTCTACAGACTTCAGAAAGCATCTTTGTTTGCTACAGATCCCCACTAAAAGCACACTATAATCATTTTAATATGTTTTTCAATGAAAATGAGAATAATTATGTGAAAATTATCATTCCCTCTAATATCGCAAATCATATCGCAATTGCAATATCGGTAAAAAATAATCAAAATCGCTCAGCCCTGGTACAGAAATCTATAAAGCAGCATATTTGTCTACTCCCATGTTGATAAGAGTATTAAATACTTGACAAATCTCCCTTTAAGGTACATTTTGAACAGATGCGATTAATCGCAATTAACTATGGACAATCATGTGATTAATCACGTTTCATTTTTTAATTGATTGACAGCCCTACTAATAACGTTACCTCCAGCAAAATACCTCTGCTAATTGCTCTACTTTATAATTACGGTGGTTATGTCAAAGCAAGCGACTAAGATGCCTATTTGGAAATTAACACCTCCGCTAAGTGTATTTCATCGATGCTTCTGACTGCGATTAGCCACAACTTGGGTGTGTGATGTAACTATGTCATGACAAGTGTTTTGCTCAGGACCGAAGGAATTGCAGTATTGAATGTGAAGTTGTTTGTATGAGCGGTTCAAGCATCGAGAAGCTGGCAAGCAGCAACACCACAGGCCAAGCACTCGGCCCGTTCTAAACAGGCATGTTTTGAACGGGCGCTGCACTCGTTAACATAATATTTCATACCAGCTCTGCTAACTGGAGGCCTTACTTGTATCCGATGTCATCTCCAGGTTTGTGGAACCAGTGAGGTTGTTCCCAGCCAGCGTGAAAGCCCATGGATGCTTTGTCCTTCAGCAGCTCGTAAACGCCGCTTTTTCTGTAGGTTGGTCGACCGGCGAATCGCTCCTCCTTCGGGTAGCCGACTGGAGACACCGACAGAGCGGAGAAGAGACGGTTAAAACGTTTAGTGAAGGTAAAAAGAGAAGGTTTAGACTGAGGAATATGCAACTGTGTCGTGTTTTCTTCTTACCCACATTGTTGAAGCCATAGGATTCTCGAGCTTTGGCGCACAGGAAGGGCACGTCTGCCCATTTGCCGTAGCGGTTGGGGTCGCATTCTATCAGGTCGTAAGGAGGCTCCCCATTCCTGATCCAGTCACTCAGGTACTTACCGATACCGCCGGCGTGGATGACTCCATACCTGAAAACAGTCCCAAGCTTTCAGTATTATGAAACTATCTACTAAAGGTTCAAACCGACCCCATCCCCCAAACACGTACCCGAAGCCAATGGCCGTCCAGTAGTTGCGAACCCCTTGGTGTGGTCCGACCATGGGCAGCAGGTCAGGGGTGTACGTGATTGGTCCAGACACGATGTTGATGATGTCAGCTTTCTTCAGCACAGGAACCATCTCCATGGCCATCTCAACGTGCTCCATTATCCTGTCAAGGTCCGACTCAAACAGCTCTTTACCAAAACCTGCAGCAGAGACACACAGATGGTTAGTTCAAAGAAATAAAAAATGGTTTCAAGAGGAATTTGTGTCCACGGCAAACAGACCTGGAGGAACTCCATCTCTGACCCAGGAGTCCTGCAGCACCATCTTCTCCATCTTCTCATACGGGCCGAACAGCAGGCCGTCTCTCTCCTGACGCAGGTAGTACGAACCCTCCAGGTCCCTGATGACGGCGAGCTCCTTCTTCAGAGCCTTCACCTCCGGTACCGTCGCAGTCACGACGTACTGGTGATGCACCGGGATGGTCGGGTGTTCGAACCCGATCATCTTGCCCACCTCCCGCGCCCAGAAACCTTAAAAACAAACAAACAGAGATAAATCAACTAACAAGATAAAGTCAGATCTGCTATGTGGGTTTGAATTAGTTTCAATGAATTATATGTTAGTTCAAAAGTGTTCAAAACAGCCCTAGTACATATTAGGTCCTGATGAGTGTGTTTTAGCAGCCGGTTTAATGAGAGAGAGGCGTTTTGCACGCTGCTTTTGAGTTGCTGAGCGCCTAGCGTTTTTCTCCTCTATGCGCCTCGCGTTTTCCTGAACGCCTCGAGTTAAAAAAAAAAATTAAACTCAGAGCGGAAAAGTGCCCAACGTCAAAAAAAATTTAATAAATAAAAAACTCAGCAACTGTTCAGGCAACAAAAATCGGTCCACTTTGCGTTTTCGACTTGCAAAGCGCACTCCGTCTACAGCCAAGAGAGAAGAAGAGTTAGCTTAGCTTAGCATAAAGACTGGAAACGGGGGGAAACAGCTGGCCTGTCTCTGTCCACAGGTAACAACATCTGCCATACCAGCAGCTCTAAATCTCATTAATGAACAGATTTTCTCATTCCTCTCTTGTGACTAGTGGAAAAACGATGCAGCTGCTATTTTTTTTATGAGCAGTTACGAGCCGGCGGCGCTCTGCCAAGAAATGTATGGATTAAACACAACATATAGGCACATTCTTATAGCTTTAAACAGAGCTTTTAACAGTCTTTATGCTAAGCTAAGATAACCTGCTGACTGATTCAACAGACACATATAAGAGTGATGTCAATCTTCTGATCTAACTCCTCGCAAGAAAGCAAATAATCTCCCTCCCCACTGCTTCCACTGTACCAGTCTTTAGGTAACTTTTGGCAGTACAATATGTTCTCAGTATGTTCTTATTGGACCTTTAAAGAGTTTACGTCTCCTGGTGGACGCACAGATGAATGAATCTGTTTGTAAGTAAGAAGTTACGCCCTCTGCGACGCCCCTCTTTCTCTAATTGGTAGGAAATGATTCAGCAGCGACTTAACAGACCGTGATCGGACTTTCCAACCGGTTTATAATTACTTTCATTGTCTTTTGAGATAACAGACGAAGCAAAAAGACAGGAAATGTGATTACAGTAAAGGGATAGAAACCACTAAGGGTAAATGAGAAAGTGTGTTTTTTGTAATGTGGTTGAACTGACTCTTTAATGAGAAGGTTTTTACCAGTAGATTAAAAATATATACAGGACAGGGTGCATGCATCATCCTGTGATTTTAAGGCTGTAAAATGCAAACATTCAGAAATAAGCACAACAAAAATAGAAACCCAGTGCCCACACAGAACTTTTTGTAATCACCACAAGGATCTTCTGTTTTAACGCCCCAGTATTTATAAAATAGAACAAGAAAACAAAAGCACAAGAGCCGATAAAGTGCAAATACATTTGTGTGGTTAAATGAAATGTTAGCAGCTCAAACAGTTCTGCTGCATTGCCCCCCGAGCCACACTGTCAGGACCAAACCACCAACATTATATATGTGTTTTCTAAAAGACATCGGACCCGTCTGTGAGAACACAGGATGTCATTTTGTTTCAGAGCAGCCTCTGGGCTTTACAGTACATTATGTAACAGCGGAAACTTTTCAGCAGCTCATTCAGCAGATACAAAACGGTAAAAAAATACCCGTCTTTTTCTGCTGCTAAATGTTCCACCAGCTGGTTCATACATTAACAGCCACACAACAAATATGCCGTCTGTATGTGGGACATGTGAACTGAACAATGTGGACTTTGTGCCAAATCAGCTGCTGTGACCTGGAGGGTGAGGCCGGATCCTGATGGGGGCACCGAACCTGTTGATCCCTGCTGCCGCCATTAGATTTAAAATGTTTAATTGCATACAAGTCTGCAGCCAATTAACATTCCAACAGTTATATCATGTATGTGCACCATATGTGTGGACTTTTATCTCATGGTGAGGGATGAGGGTGGGGGTGCATGCACACAACACCCAGATAAGGCAGTTTATGCAAGAGCTGGGCAGCAGAGGAGCGTGTTTACCAGACGCCTGCACACGGGGCCGATTCACCAGGTTACCCAGGAGCAGTGATGGATGGAGTCAACAAGCTCACCGGGATAAAAACAACCTTTGAAACGAGTCCTGCTACGACCACGGCAGCCGTCCTACACTGTTATTTATTAATCTAAATGGGTAATAATAAGGTCAAAATGTGTTCAGAAGGTCATAGGTTAAATACCAGAGGGTAACTATGCAGTTCATTGCCAGGGGATACGTGGAAATATTGTTAGGACACTTAATTAATTTGATAAAATAGAAATTGCAATTTGATTTTAAAAAATATATCCACTAGGGCTGTCAAAGTTAATGCGATAATAACGTCACACATTTCTTTAAAGCATTAACTTGTGTTTTTTTTAGTAGATTTTTATCTCAATAATCTCAAAGCTAGAGTGAAGATACTGGCATCATATGAAACTAGAAAACCTAAAGAATCCATCGGTACCAACCATGTCATACTAGCTTGAAGTGAAGGAGGTTAAATAACGCTCCAAACTTGAGCTAAATTTTAGCAAGGAAAAACTGTCATGGCCATTTTCAAAGGGGTCCCTTGACCTCTGACCTCCAGATATGTGAATGAAAATGGGTTCTATGGGTACCCACGAGTCTCCCCTTTACAGACATGTTCTTGATTAATTGTAAGAAAAATGTCAATGATTTTTCCTCAAAGCCGAACATGACGTCCTCAAATGTCTTGTTTTGTCCACAACTCAAAGATATTCAGTTTACTGTCATAGAGGAGGAAAGAAACCAGAATATATTCACATTTAAGAAGCTGCAATCAGAGAATTTAGACTTTTTTTTATCTCTCAAAATGACTCAAACTGATTCATCGATTATCAGAAAAGTTGGGGATTAATTTAGTAGTTGACAACTAATCGATTAAGTGTAGCAGCTCTAAACGGTTAAAATAGTAACAGCAGGTAAATGGTTGAAACATCCACCTGCTATTCTAATGCAGACTTGACCAAACTGACCTACATTGCATGAAAAAAATACAATTATAACAATAAACTTTTATATAATTAACAGTCTTAAACAACATGTAATTGGAACCACTGAGCTAAAGCATATTATTGATAACATTTATAGGTTTGCAGGTTCACACAATGGTCAAAACGAGGCTGACATATAACTTGAAACTGATTTTATGGGGTCACATTCTTGGGAGCCTTTGACCTTTGACCTTAATTTAGGCCCTCAATGGTCTTTATCGGGATGAGGGGGTATCGCCTGCGTTCCACACTGGACAAAAGAGGTGGTTACGGTTCTGGATGAGGCTTTATGGGGGCGGCAGTAGAGAATAAGAGAGTAAAAGAAGGAGCAGAGAGAAGGTTTAACTAAAGTTGGTCGGCGTTATGCAAGCTCAACAATACAGCCGCTTGTGGGTGACGGGTTTTAAACAATAACATGAGATTCCTGCTGTTTGTTTTGGAGGAGTTGTTTTCTTCCTTTGCTATGTGGGATGCATTATGGGGATGATTTCTGCAGCTCGGCATCTGTTGTCAATCTTTGAAACACAAAAACAAACCTCACAAATGCACAAGTCTGTACTTGCAAAAGCTTACATTTACCTGTTCAACATCAATACGGGAAAATGACAACAAATGTTAAATTATCTGACTTTGGGACAAAGATTCATGCAAACAAACACGCAGGTGAGATATCTATCAGTCTGACATTTCAGTCCCTGGATACAAAAAGCAGGAAAATGCTGAACAAAAGACCTTTCTGTGGGGAGGTGTGCAAGATTTGCTGCTTCAAGATTGGATGAAATGTGAACTGTTGGCCTGTTTGGATTGGCTGTGGGACACAGAGGAGGCAAAACGCCAGCGGCCCCGCACATTTGCTGGCTTCAACCAGAAGAGTACAGAATGTGCAAACTAAAGGGGCGGAAATATGGAACAAGAAGACGTGAATGAGCTGTAGAAAATTTGTTCTGCAAGGTCAATTTAATGCTTGTGGTGTGTACTAGAACATTAAGTTAATGCATCGCAGCGACTGTTAAAGCATTATTTTAAACATGCATATACAGTATATCAGTTTTCTTCTGCAGTTTCTATCTCATTTGTTTTGTTAGTTCACTTTAAAATGATTGTTCCTGCAGAGAAAAGTGACTAAGGACAAATATGCATGACCTATATGTTACACAATCTCCTGGATAGAGGAGCAAATTCCTGAACCTCGTCAGATAAACAAGCAACAGCAGCGAGGATGAAAGAAGTCTTTGCCAACAAAATCCCCCCAGAACTGGTTTGACCCAGTTCAAACCAAAATCTAATTTCTCTGAACTCTGCAAGCAGTGGTCTGCATGGGCAAAGGTCTGCTGCTGCAGTGCACAGATAACATGGTCGATAGGGCAGTCACTATGGGATGTCTGCATTGTCTTAATCAGCAGAAAGTTACATTTCAGTAAGAGACTTCTGCACTTTTTGTGCACTATATAACAAAATTTTTTCAAAATGTACCTTAAAAGGGAGATTTGTCAAGTATTTAATACTCTTATCAACATGGGAGTGGACAAATATGCTGCTTTATGCATATATTTATTATTGGAAATCAATTAACAACACAAAACAATGACAGATATTGTCCAGAAACCCTCACAGGTACTGCATTTAGCATAAAACAATATACTCAAATCATAACATGGCAAACTGCAGCCCAACAGGCAACAACAGCTGTCAGTGTGTCAGTGTGCTGA
>CAKAKR010050540.1:0-17847 GCA_916700685.1 Adelosebastes latens
TAATATTACGAGAATAAAGTCATAACTTTACGAGAAAAAAGTCGTAATATTACGAGAATAAAGTCATAACTTTACGAGAAAAAAGTCGTAATATTACGAGAATAAAGTCATAACTTTACGAGAAAAAAGTCGTAATATTACGAGAATAAAGTCATAACTTTACGAGAAAAAAGTCGTAATATTACGAGAATAAAGTCATAACTTTACGAGAAAAAAGTCGTAATATTACGTGAATAAAGTCATAACTTTACAAGAAAAAAAACACTAACACTTAAAATTACTACTTTATAATATTATGACTTTATTCTCGTAATCTCAGATTTATTTTTTTCCTCAATGTGGCCCTAATACTCCGTCGTACCGTCGTACCATAGACCTACAACAATTATAAATAAAAATGAAAATGTAAACAAAAAACAGTTACTCATTTCCATGTTTAAACATCCCCAGGGAGCCACTGGAGAGGAGCTGAAGGTTGCTGACCTCTGATGTCTGACAGGAAACAGGGATCACAATGTGTCCAAAGGTTTTTAGAAGAGTCAGACGTGAACTAAAAGAAAATGGAAACAGCAGAACCAACACCAGCGCCCTGCAGTATGAATGCAGGAGTGAGTGAGACACAAACACACACACACACACACACACACACACACACACACACACACACACACACACACTCACACAAACTTCCTTTTTTGCTCTCTGGGGAGAAAGGCTTCCTTGTGGAGGTGAGGCGAGTGCTTGTTGTCGGCTCTTACTCCGGCTTCCTGTTCTATTCTCTCCCAGGAAGTGACACACAGAGACAGATGCACACACACACACACACACACACACTCACACACGTACACACTGCTGTGGCATGAATGGCAGGCCCCCGGCTCCCACGGGTGACAGTGATGTCATCCTCCTCCCTGTCCGTCCACCCGTCCGTCTGTCCGTCCACGCCGCCTGGAAGGAGAGAGAGGTGGAAATGACGTTAAACGATGACGATGGCAACTTTTATATAAGATTTCTTTTGTTCTCCCTCGGTTCCAGTTTTGCTGAGTCATGGTGGAATACTCCACCGCGCTGATAACTGGGCTCCTTTCATAACAAGGCGGGGGGGTCAAATGTGTCATCGTGTTATCCCGTAAAACCCAGTGATTCCCAATGATCACACACGGGGCGCCAGGATGAATAACTAATATCATAATGACACACTTACTGGATAACTTATATCCAAACGTCTGTAACTATTTAAAAAGATTAGGGCTGTCAAAGTAAACGCAATAATAACGCAAATTTGTTTTAACGCCACTAATTTCTGAAATGCGTTAACGCAATCAATCTTTTGCAGGTTATAGCGGGCTCATCATATGAAACTAGAAAACCTGATGAATCCATCGGTACCAACCAGGTCAGACTAGCTGGTCATGAAGGAGGTTAAATAACGCTCCAAAGGGGGTCCCTTGACCTCTGACCTCCAGATCAGTGAATGTAAATGGGTTCTATGGGTACCCACGAGTCTCCCCTTTACAGACATGCCCACTTTATGATAATCACATGCAGTTTGGCGCAAGTCATAGTCAAGTCAGCACACTATTTGTTGCCGTTTAGCCTTTCAAAAACAACATTTTCACTGCGGTGCCAGTGAAAATGAAAAAAAGAAAAAAAATCCATTATAGCTCCGACACTAATATAGTAAATTAGTTAAAGGTCCCATATCATGCCCATTTTCAGGATCATACTTGTATTTTGTGTTTCTACTAGAACATGTTTACATGCTGTAATGTTAAAAAAAAACTTTATTTTCCCCATACTGTCGGCCTGAATATACCTGTATTTACCCTCCCTGTCTGAAACGCTCCGTTTTAGCGCATTTCGCTATAATTGCGACGGAATTGTAAAAGAATTGCGTTGCTAGGCAACAGCTTGGGTCCATGTGTACTTCCTGTCAGCTGATGACATTCACATCCACTGCAACAGGAATAAACATGGGACACATTTAGAATGTTTACGTTTAAATCTGTGTAAAAGGTCGAAATATTGTGTATTTGTGACATCACAAATGGACAGAAATCCTGACAGCTTGTTTCAAATGCAGAGTTTCTGAATACGGGCTGTGTGTATTTCCCTGTGGATTGAGCGTTTCGATACTTTCACAGTATTTATATAGCACTTAAGCCTGCTTTATAATAATAAAACATGAAAATCTCACTTTTTTTATAATATGGGACCTTTAAGTCGTTACAAAAAAAAGGTCATATTATGTATCTGCATTCGCAAATCCGTCAAGACGTCATCACTTTATTTAAGTTGACGAAACCGACGAGTTCTGTTCATTAAAGAAAGTTTAATTTAATAAAAAAATTGAAGATTCTATTCGAGGATTTGTAATTTCTTTTGGGGTCGATGACGTCTCTTAGATACGTTAGGGGGGGGGGCTTCAAGGAAAATAGGTTGCTTTTTTTCTGACCTCGAGGGATGAACGGATAAGTGAACGGATAACTGGATGGAGGGATGGGAAGGTGGGTGTAGGAGGTGGGGGGGGGAGCTGCAGCAGCATTAATCGAATAGATGCACAGGATGTTCACGCCGTTTAGCAACAGCCATTAGTCACGCTGCGGCGCCGCTGTCTGAACCACCTGTCACATCATCACACACACCTTCAGGTGAGAAATGGAGAGATCTATCATCTGCATACAAGAGTGAGTGTGTGTGTGTGTGTGTGTGTGTGTGCGTGTGTGTGCGTGCGTGCGTGCGTGCGTGCGTGTGTGTGTGCGTGTGTGTGTGTGTGGGTGAGTCACTGACAGAGAACTGGATGTTTGGTTGTCCGAGCATCGTGACGAGTTCCTCCGGAGAACAAGATGATCAGTTCGGTTGTTAAAGCCTCATCACCTCGCCGATTGTGGTGATTATTTTCACAGTTTTGGAAAAGATTAGGTGACACATGTGGTGTCCACTTGTACTGTAAAAATATCACCAAAATCTGACAATTTGTCACATAATAAATGAACCGTCACGGCCGAGTTGCGTCGTGGCTTTTCAGTGGTATTATATGCAGATCGACCCCCCCACCAGAGAGAGAGTGGTATGATACGCTAAAGGAGCTAAAAGCTGCTGCTACAGATCAACACATCTGAGACCCCAGTTTGATAACACTTTGGCTCAACCAAACCCACCTGGAGGAGTTATTTCTGTTGTAAATGAATGTTGATGATTAAATTTGTGGGAGATCACAGAGACCTGTAATCTCATTACGTCATTATTTTGGGCTTTGATTTCTAGTGAATCATTAAATTATTCCTCATAAACTAACTGGACCTTGGACCCAGAGTTCAGAACCCTAACGCCTTGAGTACCGATCATCTTATCACCTTCACACTCATTTCCTGAAGGAGGCGGAGCAGCGGAATGAAACCATTCACTTGTTCCTGTGAGAGCGAGGACAGACGTGCAGTATTAAAAAACATTAATCCCAGCGGACCGCTCCTCCAGCAGCCAGATCCGGCACCTCAGGGCCACCGACATGATACTGATCCTCCCTTCCCGTCAAGAAACCCCCCCCCCCCCCCCTCCTCTGTGAGCCATCTTATTGTTCATACGGAGCTGTTCCAGGAAAAGTAGAGACACTGACACAAGCGCAAGTGATGAAGACGCTCTGAACGGTGAATCACAGAGCAGTCACGGCTGAACTGTCGTTATCGATTAAATCAATAACACCCCCCGTTCCCTAAAGAACACTAATACACCCTCCCGTTCCCTAAAGAACACTAACACACCCTCCCGTTCCCTAAAGAAACACTAACACACACCCCCGTTCCCTAAAGAAACACTAACACACCCTCCCGTTCCCTAAAGAAACACTAACACACTGCGGTCTGGGATCAGTTCTGGGGGTCGGAGAGTGAAAGTTGGCACGGACCAAACCATTCATCATTGGGAAAGCAGCCACAGCAAGCAGGTGTCTGCAATGTGGGGGAGAACGGGTGCTCGCTCAACACGTGCATGTGTGTGCACAAACTCAAATTGTTATTACCCAAAATGCCTGTTCTGTTCTTTCACTACATGATAACATCCCCCAGGAATGATGCAGGCCTCCTACGGGCCAGTCAATGACAACAGATAGGGATGCAGCGATACCACTTTTATTTAGACCGAGTACAAGTACTTACATTTGGGTACTCGCCGATACCGAGTACCGATACGAGTACTTCTCTGTGCCAAAAGAGCCTCGTTAACAGTCAGCTGGAGGGTGTGAGCGACACACGGCAGGCTGGGGAGTCCCGCATACGAGGCGGTGCGCCGCCACCGGCTCTAGGTCGGCTTGGAAAGGCTCGGGGCGAAGGTGGCTCGCGGCAGCAGCTTTACAGCGCTACCCGCCCGGACCTCGCCACCCCGTGGACAAAGTGCTCACTGCGCCCTCTCTCCCCGCCAGGGAGGGACGGGGCCCCCTGCTCCCGGGGCTACTGTCGACTGGGCCGGACTGTCCTCAGTGCACCCCGACCGCGTTGTGCCGCCAGATCGGGGCTTGGCCCACGTAAAAGGTGCCAGGGGTCTGCGGCGATGTCGGCAACCCCCCCGACCCGTCTTGAAACACGGACCAAGGAGTCTAACGCACGCGCGAGTCAGAAGGTGCAAGCAAAACCTCGTGAGGACCGGTGCACCGGATCCCGGCCCAGCGGGGTCGGGCGCACCACCGTAAAGTGGTATCGGTGCCGTTGTATCGGAGCCGTTTTACGAGTACGAGTACATGAGCACAGTATCGGACCCGATACCCGATACTGGTATCGGTGCATCCCTAATTACAGCATGTAAACATGTTCTTGCAGAAACCCAAAATACAAGTATGAACCTGAAAATGAGCACGATATGGGACCTTTAAAATATATAAGATATAGAGTTATAGAGTTATAGAGATATAGAGTTATAGAGTTATAGAGCCCCCATTAGGCCCAAATGGGATGCATCATCCTTGTAAGTCTTCAGACCGGTGCCATCTAATGCATCATGTTTGGGTTTAAAGTTTTGACCTCTTCAGTCTAGTCTGTATTAAAGCATCAAAACCAAAATGCATCAAACCTTCAGGACTAAATCTAAATGGTGACAAACAATCTGAAGCCTTCCAGCAGACGTAACGGCTCGTCTCTTTATCTCTGTTATCAGCTATATAGGTTCCTCTTTATTACTGTTAACCAACGTCTGGATTTATGGATAAACGTCAGGCAGAGAGACAGCCCACCGCTGTTCCTCTCATCAGTGACATTACCATAAAGCGGCTCACGCTGCAGTAGTGTGTGTACAGCCTCAGTCTCGCCTGTGTGCGTTAATGTGCGTCAGCGGTGCGGTTCATGCGGAGGTCGTGCAGAGTTAAAAAGCCCAGAGGGAGGCAGGCATGAGCCCCAGCGTGCAGAGTTATGCTAATGCCAGCGTTGCTGATGGCGGCGACGGCGGAGAGCATCAATCTCCACTAAAGGAGCATAACGATTCTTTAAGTCGGCAAGGCAGCGATACGCACACACAGCTGACACACAGCTGACAGAGATACTGCAGAATAACAGTGTGTTTTACAGTTCACCGTGGCTTTTGTCGACTCTGCATTTCACGCCACGTTTCACGGCGACCTACCGTAGCTTATAATTAACTGCTGTCGTGGAAAACAAAGACGATTCAGCGTGTAAGACGGCGTGTTTGTTCAGCAGTGTTTCCTGGAGGAGACTTTTTTTTCTGTGGGTGTCAGCTGGGAGAGCGTAAAGTAACAGTGATATGAAAACATTTAACTCACGCACAATTAAATAAGCATGAAACGTATTCTGCTCTGACTAAAACAAACGAGGTCTCACAGTGTGGAAGCTCTAACGCCCCAAACGCCCCACATGGCCACTGGATGCAGCTACGTTACATTCTGGCTCCGTCTCGGCTGCCGTTCTATAGGAAGTGTTTCCATCCAGAGGACACGACGGGAGAAAAGGTTCAACATCCCCACAATTACAGAAATGTTGGACTGAACAAACAAATTGCACCCCACATATATTTAGCTGTGTCTTCACACACAAAATGAACCTTAAAGGGAGATTTGTCCAGTATTTAATACTCTTATCAACACGGGAGTGGACAAATATGCAAATGTATGTATATATGTATTATTGTAAATCAATGAACAACACAAAACAATGATAGATATTGATCCAGAAACCCTCACAGGTACTGCATTTAGCATAAAACAATATGCTCCAATCATAACATGTCAAACTGCAGCCCAACAGGCAACAACAGCTGTCAGTGTGTCAGTGTGCTGACTTGACTATGACTTGCCCCAAACTGCATGTGATTATCATAAAGTGGGCATGTCTGTTTGGAGATGTAACCCAGTGCTGGATAACAGGTGAATGAATAAGGTTTTAACTCGTACACCATAAGGTTTGTGTAGAGAACAATGAGTGCGCGGTCACAAATGGGGTTTGGGAAAGCTTTGACTTGATGTTGGGATCAGATATAACATCCAGAAGTCAACAGGAATCACACTCCAAAGTTCAAACCAGAGTTCATCTCAATCTGGCCTGTAGCAGTGCTTTTGACTTAAAGTGTTGAATGAACCAAATTCACCGACTGACGAACATTTCCAGGCCCGACTGCAGGAAGAATGGATAAAAGACAGACAACCTAAATGATTGGCACAAATTAAAAGAGTCCAAACAAACATTGATATTATCCTTTGAGCCCTACAGTACACAGCGCCCACACGCCACCGCCATCAATATCCCTTTTGGAAAAAACAAAAAGCCCACATCACAGGATAAGCCTCAAGAGTTCCTGCGTATCTGAAACACAAACAACGCTGACGTATTTCTCCTCATCCTAATTTCCATCCTGGAAAAAGGAAAAGTGGACAAAACAAAAACCTTTTTTCCTTTCTGGAGAATTTCAAACATCTGGCTTTGTTTTGGGCTGAGTTCCGGGAACAGATCACAACCCGAGTCCACTCCCAACGCAGCGCGGTGGCGGCGGGCCGGCCGACTGGGCCGGCCCGCCTGGCCGAGAGGCCTTCCTCCCTGGACACGGATAAACTATCTTAATAGGCCAATTTGAGGCGGGGGTTAAAAATAGCAGCATGTTGTCGCTCGCTGATCTGAAGTTAACTGGAAAACAAGCCTTAAGGAGACGAGAGGAGAGGAGAGGAGAGGAGAGGAGAGGAGACGAGAGGAGAGGAGAGGAGAGGAGAGGAGAGAGGATGCAGAGTGAAGGAGGGATGTTAAAACTCACATTAGATGAATGGATGGATGGATGGATGGATGGATGGATGGGTGGATGGATGAGGTGGTGTGATGATGTGGGGTGACACTGGAGGAGAGGGGTTGGGGGTGGATGGGTATGTCGTCATGACAACAGTCTGAGTCACCCAAGCCGGGAACACAGGCTGATATCAGAGTTTAGAGGATGCTGCTTTCAGCCTCTTAAAATAGAGAGTGATTGAGATTGACTGTGTGTGTGTGTGTTTTCCTAACTTAGGCTACTTTCGGGGACACATCCCAGACTAAAAAACAGTTAATCGGGGACAGCTTGTGCATTTGGGGACTTTTGCAAAGTTATATGTGCCGGTCTGATGTATGCTAGGAGCTGAGCTAATGAAAACGAATAGAGAGGAGGATGGGGATGGGCGTTAAACAGGAAAAGGAAACAGAAAAAGGAAGTTTAAAGGGGTAGAAAGCCGTGTCCTCAATTTGGAAATAGCTAATTTTTGGGTCAGTGGAACCGCAAAACATTTGATCATTGTGATGAAGGTAACACAGTTTATAGTCTAAGTATATAGTATATAAGTCTATTGCAGTGAGGACCAAAGAGACAATGTACTACGGAGTATTAGGGCCACATTGAGGGAAAAAAGTCGTAATATTACGAGAATAAAGTCATAACTTTACGAGAATAAAGTCATAACTTTACGAGAAAAAAAGTCGGAATATTACGAGAATAAAGAAAATAATACGTAAAATTACTACTTTATAATATTATGACTTTATTCTCTAAATCTCAGATTTATTGTTTTCCCTCAACGTGGCCCTAATGCTCCGTCGTACCGTCGTACCATAGACCTACAACAATGATAAGGGTTAGGGTAAGTCTCCAGGAAATGAATGTAAGTCAAGGTAATGTCCCCAAAAAGTAAACGTATGTGTGTGCGCGACAGAGAGAAACAGGTCATGACATAATGTCGACACATCACCCACTTACAGTAAAGCCAGACATTTAGTCATTTCAACAGCATCTACTCCCCCCCCCCCCAGCCTGTTAAACCCCCTCAGACCTCTCTGGATTACACTGCAGTTGTTTTTTTTGTGTGCGTCTGACACGCTTCTCCTGAAGCCCACAAAGCAGAGTGACTCAGAAAACACACACACACACACACACACACACACACACACTTAGTTTACAAAGAGCAGCCTTTACTGGCGACGTGGTGCCAAAAGCACCGCGTCACGTAACTCAAACGCTCTGGCCTCGCTGCCGGGCCGACAGCAGCCGTGTGATGAATGCATTCAGGCTGCACACACACACACACACACACACACACACACACACATACACTCAGAGTTAGTCAGCAAAAGCACTAACCGCAAGCCAAATTGTAAATCTTCAACTTCCCCTCTGCTTCCCTCCTGGCTCGGTGCCACCACAGCTTCCCAACATGAGCAGCGTGTTACAGTAAGAGCCGTTAACGTTCCTGGAATCGCTCTCCTGCCCGACACATCAGCCAAAATCTCTTCATCTGAAGCCAAATGTCCCCCTCCTGACATCTGATTGTGTGCCGCGGGGCACATGTGAGTGTTTTGTTAGAAAGTGTAGGCGAATCGACTCATCGCGAGGGAAAGATTCACGTCAAGGTCTGCTGGCAAGAGTGTAAACAGTCTGTGTGCCAACGAAGAGTTCCTCTTTCAACAAACAGCTGGCAGCCGTCCAGCGTTCAATATATGGAGATGTACATGGAGACTCTGATCTGTCAGTGTGTTGGTATTTGTGGTATTTGTATTCAACGAGGAACAACATTCTTGATGTTTAAATCGGCCAATTTTCCAACCAGGGCTTGTAAAGAAGAAAGAAACAGAGAGGTTTCGGTCAGCTGTCGTTGGACTTAAAGGGATAGTTCGGGTGTTTTGAAGTGAGGTTGTATGAGGTACTCATCCATAGTAGGTGTATTACTTACAGTAGATGACGGTCGGTGTGCCCCCCAGTTTAATGTTTCTTGGTATTACCTATTCATGTGAACAGTGGATGCCTAAAACAACCAGATTTTACATCCATGTCTGTCCAAAATGTCATGACTTCATCATTTTATCCTGTTAGATTAGTTTGTGTGAAATTGTCATAGTTAACATATTGAGTGTTTTTTGAGGTCACAGTGACCTTTGAACTTGACAGTTTTTCCTCGCCAAAATTTAGCGTAGGTTTGGAGCATTATTTAACCTCCTTCAGGACTTCTTTCGGACATTTTCCTGACATTTTTTGGACAATTTTCAGACATTTTTTCAGAAATGTTTCTGATATTTTTTGGACATTTTTCAGACTTTTTTTCTGATATTTGTTCTGACTTTTTTTCGGAAACTTTTTGGACATTGGCGCCCTCACACATGCACTGATCTGGAGGTCAGAGGTCAAGGGACCCCTTTGAAAATGGCCATGACAGTTTTTCCTCGCCAAAATTTAGCATAACTTTGGAGCGTTATTTAATTAACCTCCTTCACTACAAGCTGGTACGACATGGTTGGTACCGATGGATTCATCAGGTTTTCTAGTTTCATATGATACCAGTATCTTCACTCTAGTTTTAAAACTCCTCCCAAAGATCGAGTGTTTAATGAGTTAAAGAAATGAAAACAAATTTCTCCAAATGACGTCAAAATCTCAAGACGGCAGCTTCGTATCCGGGATGTTTTGGCTTCACTTCTGTGCAGCGGGAGGAAGGAAGTGGAGACGTGTTGTCCATCTTTATATACAGTCTTTGCTCTATAGCTCGTTCTGCTGCTCCCAAGTGGCCAACAAAAATATATATAGTTGCTTTAAAGCTGAATCACGGTTCGTATTCGATGAAATATTTGAATCCAAGATGCTGATTTGTACGGCTGCAGTATTAAATATCCTACAGGTGAACGTCTTGTGCAATATTTCACACACATTTCTCCAAAATTCAGACACATTTGGTACCAAAGAATAGTTTTAGTATTGATTTTAGGCCACTGATCATTTAGTAATGTGTCAGTTATGTATCTTATCTCAGAACCAAAGTCTCCTTTGAGACCCACAAATTATTTATCTGGCTCTCTCCTTATTGGATTTTTCCAGCTTGGGGGGAGATTCATCAGAAACCTGATGAAATAAAATCCACCCAGCGCAGCGCAGCAGCCTGCGGCGGCGTGAACACATAAGGTCAATGCATCGCTTTCCTCTCTCTCTCTAAGCCTCTTTCTCCACAGGACTGGCGGTTTCCCGTCAAAGTTGAGCAGCTTTCTTTCAGTTAACAGTTAAACCGTCCCACGAGTATACCAGCGCCGCCGACTCTGTCTGTCTTCTAACAATCGATGGCCGAGCATGTGTGGAACATTCCTGAGCTCCTCTGAAAGGAATCAATAACAACAGGATGTCCTGCGTGTCTGTGTGAAAATCTGTCATTCCCATCACGGCAGTTTGCAATACACAGATCACTGGACGGAGAAGACACCAATCAGTCCGCAGAGAAAGAGAGAGAGGTCTGTTTCAAAGGCCTCCAACATCTTAAGAACAACACCTACATGTGGGTTTGCATCCAGAACACGTTCATTCATTATTAAAGGTCCCATATCGTGCTCATTTTCAGGTTCATGTTTGTATTCTGGGTTTCTACTAGAACATGTTTACATGCTTTAATGTTCAAAAAACACATTATTTTTCTCATATTGTCTGCCTGAATATACCTGTATTCACCCTCTGTCTGAAACGCTCCGTTTTAGTGCATTTCAACGGAATTGAAACAGAATTGCGTTGCTAGGCATCAGCTTGGGTCCATGTTTACTTCCTGTCAGCTATTTACATCCACTGCAACAGGAAATAAACTGGGACACATTTAGAATGTTTAAAAACCGTGTAATGGTCTAAATATTGTTTATTTGTGACATCACAAATGGACAGAAATCCTAACGGCTTGTTTCAAACGCACAATTTCTGAATACGGGCTGTGTGTATTACTCCGTATTTTGAGCGTTTTGATAGTTTAACAGTATTTATAAAACACTTAAACCTGCTTTATAATATAAAATATATTAAAATCTCACTTTTTACAATACGGGACCTTTAAAGCTTTTCAAACCACATAGAATCCGTCAGATACCGAACCAATGCAAAACCCCAAAAAGAGGAATTATGAACAAGGAGAATATCTCTCTGCTGTCAGGAATATATAGCCAAGACAAACACAAACCATACGGCTCAGTGATCACCGACTGGAAGTCAAAACTATGAGCCCTGGCAGTTTATTGAGGACGAAACCATCGAACGGATACAAAACAAATTTGAGCAGTTATTCCATAAATCATCAATCTGAGGGCACGCAGGGTCACATTAGTGAAGGCATTAGAAAGCATGCGAGGTTCAGTCACAAGCGTGTAACGGATGTTTAAAGCCTACTTGAGGAACTGTGTCGATAGATTCGAGCCAGTTTACTTTCCTCGCTGTCTCGCCCCCCCCCCCCCCGGTGTCAAACGTCACAACTGTGTGTTTAATTTTAAAGTGCGAGGGTGTGTGAGTCTTAACAAAAGGCCCTTTTTGGTTTCATGGAAACAGGAATTGTGGGTTTACCGAGCCGATCGTCACGTCGTGACCCCCCCCCCCCCCGACTCTGCTGAGCTTCGGAGACAATGGAAACACGGAGGTGATGACGGAGCGATAGGCTCAGAGGGACGTCATCAACAGACAGCATGGACATAATCCCTCATTCAACTGAACTATTTATGAGTGGCATTAAGTCATGAGAACTCTTAACAAAGAATAATCTATAAATGGCTTTAGAATGGGCTTCAAAAGGCTATATTAAGCATAGCTACATGTAGTTTTTAATGTGGGCATCCTATGCTTTAAAGCTGGGGGAGGCAGTATATTTAGTTATTGGTCAAAAAATCCATAATAACCTTTCAGCATATTGTAATTCAAGTATTCTGAGAGACTTCTGCACCTCCTCATGGCTCTGTTTTCAGGCTTTTAGAAGACTGATACAGATGTGAGTGCACGTCCAATCAGCCTGATTAACGGAGGAATATTATGCAGGAAAAGTTGCTATTCCAGCAACGGCGACTACTGACAATACTGCAAAGCCGGCTTATCAAAAGTGAGTCTTATGGTACGTGTCCACAGCCTCCGTGCTTTCCACGCCCCCCATTCATTGTCTATGTAAGCAGCCGCGCAATGCATTCTGGTAGCGTGGCGTCGCGATTCGAGAGACTAGGCGTCACGACGCCCGCTCCTCATTTGCATAAAGTTGAAGGCTCGTCTACTTTATGCAAATCACGGGCGTCCGACGCGACTCGCCGCCTCTCGAAACTCCCGAGAATCTTTTAAAATAAACCTTGTTGATCCATAATAAAGACAGATTCATCAACTGCATGGATTATTTTTCGCCTCAAATGTTTTCAGAAACACATTTCAGTGAACTATTTACTTGAAATAAGAGAAGAAAGTTTCCAAACGAGCCTCCATACTGGTTCCGGTTTGAAAGCTGGGAGCAGCAGCCAACGGAGGGAAAGCGTTCGTCCAATCAGGAGCCGAGTGCCTTGTTTCTAGGGACAGCACACCAAGCGTCCAATGTTGGGAAGCGTCGCTTCCCCTCGCGATAAAAAACGCCCCTGTGGACACGTACCATCACTCTTAATGTATGCTGGCTGGCACCTAACCCTAATTCCACAGTCAGGCCAAAATTTGGTCCACGTTGATTTCAATTTCAAAAGACGATGATTACCTCCTCTCCGCTAGATACGGACTCGTTCAACTCATTCAACTCACGGGTTCAGCCTGACCGGATTAGAGCGTTAGGGTGGGATCGACCTCTCGTTAAAGGAAGGATTGTAATTTGAAACTATGCTAAAGTTAGCCTGCTAGCCACATAAATGTTGGACACACTTGCCGTCCCTTCATCGCGTCCCTGTTGGACTGTCCTTTAAACACGTATTTAGGCTAACTGGACTTTAGATGGATCACCATTGGAACCGTTGATGTAGTTCAAACAGGTTGTTTTTACATCACTGGGTTTTACAAAGATGTTTCTCTTCTACAACCTCATCAAGAACATTTTGATCAAAACCACCACTATGACCACACACACACACACACACACACACACACACACACACACACACACACACACACACACACACACACACACACATCAAACAGCAGCATGAGATCACAGCTGAACGCTCCTCTGAGGCGTTTGTGCTTCCACCGAGAGCTGCCGAGTCAGAGGAACCTCTCACAGCGCGTTAACGCCCACCGCAGCACATAAACACACCCCGCTGTGACACGGGCTCTCTCCACCGCTACGTCCAACTCAAACAAAGTGCTTGGCGTGGCCGCCGCCGCTGCCAGGTCCCACCCCGGCAGGAAATGATGTAAGCTATTAGGCTGGCGTCCTGACTCTGGATTCAGCCCTGAGGGCGCTCCTTTGACGCTCCTATTCATGGTCAGGTATCAAGTGTTCCTGGGGTTTAGTGAAAACATGTTTTTGGGCGCTTGCCTTGGACAGGCTGAGCAGGTATACGGGGAGAGGAATGAGGGTTGGGCGATTAGACGAACGCACCAGTGATCAGCCATGAACTCAATCAATTACCAGTGAAAATTCTCTTCACTGTCAAATAAGACAAAATCAAGTGTCCATACACCGATCAGCCATAACGTTATGACAGCAGGGGGCACCCTGACCGGTCTACGCAACAAACTGCTCCTCACTGTGTGTTCTGACTCCTTTCTATCAGAACCAGCATTAACTCTTTCAGCAGTTTGAGCTCCAGTAGCTCTTCTATTGGATCGGACAACACGGGCCAGCCTTCGCTCTCCAACGTGCATCAATGAGCCTCGGGTCTGACCCTGTCGCCGGATCACCGGTTCTCCTTCCTTGGACCACTTTTGGTAGGTCCTGACCACTGCAGACCGGGAACGTCCCACAAGAGCTGCAGTTCTGGAGATGCTCTGACCCGGTCATCTAGCCAGCACTATCTGGCTGAAAACGAGGAGGACTCACTCTCTATGTAAATAGAAACGGCTCATTCTAAGCTAACGAAAACACAGTGATTCATATTTTCAGGTGATTGTACACTAACGAAAACATACTTATTAATATTATATTCCACTTCTGCCAATAGATCCCCCTAAAGGCTGCACATTGTTCCTTTAAAATACAAAATACTGAATAGTGCAGCTTTAATATTACAATATACAGATAAATGCTGGATTACAATTTGGACAGTGCATGGCAATAACAACAGCACTACGTAGAGAGGAGTTAGAATATCGTCACTGGGGTACAAAACAAGAACATTTAACAGAGTATGTTTTTAGAAAGACATCATACCTTAAAGGTACTATATGTAACTTTTAGAAAGTCTTGTTATTAATGACACCTTTAAGGCCGTTAAGTGAACCGCAGGCGGCATCCTGTTGCTCGTACTCGCACTCCGTAGACGCGAGCGATCATCCCGGGCATCGGCCAAAACAGTGACGTGACATTACAATAATTTATCATCGTTAATATCCAATCTCCATGATACTAACTATAGCTCGCCACTTGCAAATTACTTCATCGGCTAACGTTACGAAGCAAAAACTGTCCCGAGTCCTTTAAATAGAAATCAGTCCACAGTAGGGATGCTCATTTTGAACCGATAACCGACCCTCGTTAACCGTTTCCTCACATGCAGCTGCAGTGTAGGAGCACAACAGACAACGGAGTCTCCAGTTCACCGTCCAGGAGCGTTAACTTAGCAGCCATGGTGCTGTGTGTAGTGTCGCGGACATGCAGCCACTTTCCCAGTAAAAGTCTCCACCGCACATTTAGTTTAGTTCAGCAGGTTGTCAGCTGTGTGTCTGCCCGGCGTAACGACACTCTGTCTGCCCGGATTAACGATAGCGATTGTCCGACAGTGTGTGTGTATGTGCTACGTTAGCAGCTGGACGGGAGCCGACTTCCTGTATCTGTAACGCCGTCTCAGGCTCTCTTAAGGTGGACCAGCTTTTCTCCTTTAATTGACAAGTTATCTCAACTGTTTTAATTAATTATTAACATTTCTTTTAACCGTTTTAACCGATAGCATTAATCAGTTAAAATGCTTAATGTCGGTTAAACATCCTTAGTCCACAGGCTGTTAAAGGCAACAGAGAAAGTTCGGGAAGTTTTTAGGTTATATTACAATCTGTTCACACAAAGCGATTAATACATCTAGTACCTTTAATCACAGTAATGTAGTAACACTCCCAGACTTTCACCTCCACCTGTCTGAAGCCTCTCTCTGTGCGCTCTACCTGGCCTGCCGGAGCATTACTGAGACGTTCTGTAGCGGGGTGAGTGTTTATGGCGGGAGGAGGTGTCGGTGTATCAGAGCCTGGCGGATCCTGTTACCTGCCACTGACCTGAGTTCATGCGGGGAAAAGCACGCAGGCAGGTAAACAAACCCAGGCGGGGGTTACTGCACGGGGCAGTCGTGAGCACTCACACACCCACTTACATACACACTCCTGTAAACAAGCCATACATAACCAGCATCATCATCTGCATTACATAAACCCATAAAGCTGTAGTCTACTCACTGTGTGCCGCTGAGCGTCCTCTCCTCCCAGTTCTCCCTCATGAATAACATTTGCGAGCAACACCTTCCCCCTTTTTCTTCAGAATTTTTAGCCACGATGACAAAGCATCCGTTCCATCAGAAGAACGTGTTCCCCCTCTCTCTCTCTCTCTGCTGTCACACACCATCCTCTAACTGAGCGCTGGCTTCAAGTGGTGGTTCCTGCCTCTCGCTGCGTCCTGACACTGACAGAGTTACTCTCTCTCTCTCTCTCCCTGTGTGTGTGTGTGTGTGTGTGTGTGTGTGCCCTGTCCTACAAAACAAAGTGGGTGTGTCTCTGTGAAACAAGCCGAAAAAATGTGAGTAAGAAGGAGGAAGCACACACCCACGTGCGAGCGGACTGTCTGCTCTGCGTTCAGTAGGTGTGACTGTGTATACTGGTATGTGTGTGTGTGTGTGTGTGGCATCCTGGGAGTGTGTGTTTTCGTCCACTTTCCCCCCTCTCTGTTTCTCCGTCAGCATCTGCTTGACTCATTTTCTTGATGCACACACACTTTGCACCAAAGACCACTGAGTACGGCTGTATTCTAAACCTCATACTATACTAGTAGGACGTACTGATCTGGCCAAAATGTAGTATTCAGTATGCAGTATGCGAACAAGAGCAAAATCTACAGTATTCCAAAAACACCCGGATGTCGTACTGATTCGGACCAGTCTATCTTTCTATCTATTTTTCTTTCCTAATGTAAATCTATGTCAAAGGTTGTAGTCATAAACGTCACTAAAAACACGTCACAAACGTCACTAAAAACACGTCTCAAACGTCACTAAAAACATGTCCCAAACGTCACTAAAAACACGTCACAAACGTCACTAAAAACACGTCACAAACGTCACTAAAAACACGTCACAAACGTCGCTAAAACACGTCACAAACATCACTAAAACACGTCACAAACATCACTAAAAACACCTCACAAACATCACTAAAAACACGTCACAAACATCACTAAAACACCTCACAAACATCACTTAAAACACGTCACAAACATCACTAAAAACACGTCACAAACATCACTTAAAACACGTCACAAACATCACTAAAACACCTCACAAACTTCACTAAAAACACCTCACAAACGTCACTAAAAACACGTCACAACATTATTCTAATGCCATGAGCACCACTCTCAACATTATGCAAAAGAAACACACGAGGGGTTTTGTCGCGTTTGTTTGATTGAAAATGACTATCTAGGGGACGAACCTCAACACGCAGAGGAAACGTAGATATCATGCTATGGATGTCACCAGCTGTTAGTCAGGGCCGTGGGCACTCTTGGCTTACTCAACGGCATCGAACCTCGGGGGACGCCGTTTGTAACATCTGTCGGTGAGAGTGCCAGGGCCTCAGACCTCTTAAAATAAGTCTGGAATTGATACTGACGGATACAAAAGTCTTTTTTTTGGGCCCAATGGCATCACGTGACGGACACGGAAGTTGTAGTACCGCCGTTTGACCACTACAAAAAGTGTCAATAGACTAGTCCGTCAGCTGATTTAAGCATAACTGTATGCACTTTTTTATCATGAAACAGACACCGCTGAGATTCAGTGCACTGAAGGGGGAAGCTCCATCCCTCAGTAAATCTATCAGACTCCTAGGAAAACAAAGTTTCCTCGTGTTTTTGTGTTTTTTGGGGTGAACTATCCCTTTAACCGACCCCGGCGATCCGTCTCCGGCGTGTAGCGGAGGTAGTGGAGGTACAGTATCTGGGTCACAGCGGTAAACATAAATACAGCTGCTCAGAGAAGGTAGGAGAACAGGAGCTGCGTCGCCAATTAGAGAGCATGATCCATGGTCACAAGCACACACACACACAAACACACACACACACACACACACACACACAAACACACACACACACACAGCTGGGTCGAACCTTTACCAGTGTGTGTGTGTGAGAAACATTGTACACGTGTGACCTGAGCGATGAGCAGGTTTCTCGCTAATGAGGCCGAATGGTAGTTTACCCCCCGCAGAGATTCACCTTCTGACAGAATGAGGCCC
>CAKAKR010050548.1:8046-33244 GCA_916700685.1 Adelosebastes latens
CTCCACCGTGAATCCCATTGTTGAAGCGCAACCTCCTTTACCAATGTATATAAAGAGGGTTTTGATAAAAAATAAACCAGTAAACAAAGTAAAGCCTTCAGGTTATTGTTAAGCTGCACAAATAGCACTAAGATCTGATGATGCAGGTAAGCTCGTGGAAGGGTGATCTTTATTATTCACTCCAGCAAAGACAGCAAAGAAATCTCAAAAGAGCCTAAAGACCAGAGTCTCTCACTGACAATATCTGCTGAAATGAGGTGTGAGGATCAGAATACCCTGCGTGCTCAGTTCCCCACCTCTCTTAAGCCCTGAAGAAAGGGCGTCGGCACACCCTGATTGGCTAAGAGAGGGGAAATGCACCAAACTGCTCTCAATTCTTCATTAGGAGCCAACAGGTGATCTGATTAACCCTCCAATCAACTCAGAGGATCTCTGACATTCAGCTAAATTAATTGGGAAAAAGGGAAATGACAGCAAGTCGACTAATCGATTAGTTGATTTAATCGACCCGTCTGTAAAACTTTAACCACTTTAAATCTTGTGTTTACCGAAGATGTGCACATAAGTTTCTTAGAAATAAGTAATTCAGCATGAAACTAGAAACTAGCACTCGGAGAGCGCAGAGCGTGCAGCCATCATCCACGTGTATTTTTGTTTATGTTGAGATCAGCTGTATGTAGCGGAGCATCGAAAAACACTTCATTCAAACTGGTCAGAAACAAAGTAAAACTCACCTCAACCGTCGTCGTTACTCTTTCCAACAATCACCAAGTTTGCTTTGACTCTATCTTGTCCCCGCTCCTTCAACCCCCTGCTCTCTGTCTGTCCCTCTCTCTGCAGGCAGAAGGAAAGAGGCAGGGTGACGCGCCATGAACGTGTCATCAGTTACACTGCGCATGTCCTAAAGCCTGTGGTGTTAACCACTGACCGGAGTTATTAAAAAAATTCCCAAAGCCGGATCATGATCCGGATCGCCATAAAAATCTAATAGATTGTTCATTGTGCCATACCCCACCCCTCCAAAAATTCTCATTCAAATCCATCACAGACTTTTGAAGTAATCCTCCAAACAGACAAACCACAAACCAACAAACAAACCAACGCTGGTGAAAACATAACCTCCAGCCTAGGCCTTCGGACCTTGGCGGAGGTAAAAAGCGCAAAAAGCATAAAAAACGACTAATTGACGAAATAAATCTTAGTCGACTCAGACCAAAACGACTGATTAGTCAACTATAAGAGGGGGCAGCCCGAATAGAAGACACCAAATAGACACTGCAGTCTAACTATTCTACCTGTAATATTGCTATGAATGGTATAAATCTGATTCATGACCGCCCATAAGGCCGCTGGCGTGTGCAGGCATGACGTTGATTGGAGTGAAAAGCGAATTGTCTCTTCAGAATTCACCTTTTTTCCCCCTTCGGTTTTCATCACATAAATTATAGCATGTTCCTGTAGTCTGGTTTTCTCTTTCTTGGCGTGACCGCCGGGTACCCGGAGCCAAAAATAAGAGAGCCATTCCGAAACCACTGTCCATTCAATACCCACCCTAAATGATGTGGCAGCAGTCTTTATCCCACTCCGATATTATACAGGTTATGCAGCCTGTGTGCCCTTGGTGTTTTATTACACCGCTGCCTGCTGCAGCAGAGTGATATTTGAAACGCCATTACCTGTGATCAAGATTAGCGTGAGTTATTTTCACTGGACACATCTGTAATATCTTCTTATGCAAACAGTCTGTTGCATAATCGAAGATGGATAGTGTTGGCCCTCGAAGCACTAACTGACAGAGTCATTTTTGATGTGTTTTTGATTGATGGTCAGCAGTAATGTTGCCTCACAGCTCGGCGCCGCTTTCTTTTAAAAAACTGTTGATTGTTTAACAGAGACGAGGAACCTTTTATCCCACAGAAAGAGCCGTTTGTCGTCCGCAACCGCCTTCGGTTGCTTCGACATCGGCAGCTTGATTTGTAGCCCTCTTGAGCCCGGGTGACAGCAGAGGGGAGGAATGTAGTTAGAACGGCCATCAAACTCAAAGATGGTAGTTAGCGACAACAGCTGGAGAAGGTGATGTGCGCTCCTCGTGTAGGACCTGAGGGCGTCATCAGTCAGCATCCAGCATGTCACAGGCTGCAGCGGGGAGGGAGGGAGAGCAGAGCAGGAGAGGTGACTGGGGGAGAGATGGAGGGAGATCACTTGTTGGTCTCATAAATCAAGAAGGAAAAAGGTTTTTTGCCCCTCGAGCAGCGGAGAGAGCAGACCTCCATGTTGACTCTGAGGGAAGCGGGAAAAGTGTTGCACTTAGATTTCCTGCGTTTGGAAATTCCAGTGATTGCTCATCATGCAGCCTTAAAGCGCAGAGAAAGAAGAGTAATTGCTTGGTTTTCTTAAATGATAGATGACCTAAACAACCCCGTAGGACTGAAGCCTTTTGTTGTCACGTTCCTCCTGACGTGAACTTAGTTTACTTATTTATGATTTCCTCAAGAAGAAATGGGACTTCTGCCAAAGAACTTAGTGCATCATGAGTGAAATATTTTCCAATATGGGAATGGCTTTAAATGGCGATTCGATTCTGATTGGTCAATTACGGCGTTCTACGGTCTGTTATTTCTTTATAGCAGACCGCTGCTATGGACGCAGTTCTGATGTCGGGCTCTGGAGGACCATTTTTTATGTCAAATTATTGATTTCTTAAGTAAGTAGCAGGGCTATAAGCGGAATAATGTGCAACAATGACTTGCTCCCTGTACATTATCCCTTATTTATGATACTTAATTTAGAGATTTTATGAATTTTATAATTTAATTTCTTTATTTGTATTGATAAAACAGTGTTTTTTTCACGTTTATTATTTTCTTTATTAACATTCAACTAAGTTTACAACGGAGACCTTATATCCTGTTTTTGGAAAGTCACCAAGTTCCAACATTTTTATTCGCTTTCTTGCAGAGAGTTAGATGAGAAGATCGATACCGCTGTCATTATCTGTCTGGTAGCAACAGCCTGCAGCTGGTGAGCTTAGCTTAGCATAAAGACTGGAAACAGGGGGAAACAGCTAGCATGGCTCTGTCCAAAGATAAGTAAGTAACACCTTTCAGTGAGAGCTGCTTAGTGTCTACATTTTGCAGAAACTGAGGCTGAACTCTGACTATAATTTCATTAACTAGTTTTATTATTAACAGATACACAGGTGGACTTTGTGTATATTTTATAAAATCTTTTTGTTAAAGCTTATAATGTTTACCTGTATGTAAGCAGAATAAATGATGACTATGATAAAGAGCTGTATACACATTACCAGAAACTCCCAACATTGCAGCTCTTATGCTCTAAATGACGAGCAGCGGACTTCACTGTTTTCTCTGTTACATCATTTATTTGGTGCAGCTGAATGTGTCCCGGCGTCCAGCAGCCAGCAAAGGTGACGCTGTCCCGTGGCTGGCGCGGCGTGTGTGTGTGCGTGACATCACATTTTGTTGTGGAAAGAGCGCGCTGGCTCCAGCAGCCAGCAGACTGTGCTCACTGTCTGCCACTCTGTGACTTCACAGCCTGTGTTGTCTAAGCTGGGAGATTTACACAAGCACATTAACTACATGAGACACCCATGTCAGCATGCTGATTGTCTCTCCTTCCATTCACGATGAGAGACTACTTCACTCATACTGCAGGGGAGGACAGTTGGGTGGAAAGTTATTCCCAGCATTCCCGTCAGCGCTGAGACTTTTTTTACTCTCTCTCTGCCTGCATGTGTTGCACCAGTCTGCTGTAGCATCCTCTTTTACATTTCATCTGCACCTAACGATTATTTTATTTTTCTTGATTAATCATTTAGTTCATAAAATGTGAGAAAGTAGTGAAAATATCCATCATAATTTCCCAGAGCCCAAGATGACATCTTTAAATGTCTTGGTTTTAGTTTTCTATCACAGAAAAATTAAGAAAACCAGAAAATATTCACATTTTAGAAGCCTGGATAAGTGATTTTTTTTACCAAAAACCAAAGATATTCAGATTAAAATGACGTGAAACATCATGGGAACAACGGGAGTTTGTTTTCGGGATAACGGACTGTCGGACAAATGGGCTTTTTCCCGGTCCAATGGGACAATTTTTGGACTATTGGTGTTTTGGAATAACAATGGGCCGTTATTCCAAAACAAACTGAATATTTTATGTATTGTGTAGTTAAAGCTGAAGTAGGCGAGATTGGAGCAAATATGATTTTAAAAAAGTTATTTTTATAAAACAGTCGCTAAATCGTGACAGTAGTACAATGAACAGGTAATCTGAAAAAAATCATGTTCCTCCGGTGCTCCTAACGGCATCTGCAAGATTTCACAGACCGGAGGGAAACAAGCAGTAAGAGCTGATCTGAGGTCTGCTGTCCATCTGCCGTCTATGAGAGCCGGCTGTCAATCACTCGCGAACTCCGACCAAACGGTCAAACTAGGCAGCGCTGATCAAATATGAATCAATATTATGTTACGTTAATGCCTATTTCTCTCCTCAAATGTTTTCAGAATCATCTTGTAGTGCACGGTTTAGCTGTAAAATGGGAAAGTTTGTGACGCCGCCATTGTGAAATCTGGTGAAGGATTGCCAAGTTCCGCCCACCAGCCGGAGCACAGCCAATAGGAACGCTCTCTCAATGAAATGACCTGTGATTGGTCATCATTTCAGTGGTTTAAAGCCTGAAAACAGAGCCATGAGGAGGAGCAGAAGTCTAGTTATCTGTCAGAACATTTGAATTACAATATGCTGAAAGGTTATTATGGAATTTTTGCCCAATGATGCCAAAAATATACTGCCTACTGCCACTTTAATCTCTGTCTGGATAGGTTTTTGATGTGTAGTGTGGACAAGGGCATTATTTAGGAGGAAACTCATTGCGAAAATGGAACACGGCAACGCGGATGATTCGCACCGGACCCGGTGTTCATAGTAGTCAATGCGGAAAGTTCGCATTCCTGCACTGTATTTTCACATCTCACTGTTGAGAAACGGCTTTAATTCTTCTTTTTCTTAACATTTTATAACCCAAACACCTATATATATATAAAAAGGTGACTCCTTGCTAATATTTTCCGTAACACCAGTGTAATGACATTTTTTTGCTTTCCTGGAACCAAGTGGATGAAGCACATATGCTCCTGTGTCTGCTGTGAATTAAAGAGGGGTTTTTTTCCCCTTTTTGCCCGGGAGAGATCGATTACATAAGGGTTTGGGTAAAAGGTAGCAGGCGGAATTTAGGTCATCTCTGAGGGAGATAAAGTGAGGGGTTAGTAGGTTGGGGCTTCGGTCCTCTACATCTTTGTGAAGGTTGGCAGCAGTATGGATTCATGCGGAGAGCGTGTCAATGTGAGATGAGAGGTCTGCCCTGTGTTGCCTCTCTTATTATCATGTTCTCAGATCAGGTACACCAGCAACCGTCACAGCTTGACAAGCCTCACTTCCTTTTATCTTTTCTCTCTGATCATGTTCTGCATATTTTTTAGCTCCTCATCTGTCAAGTGCCGGAGAGCATGTGAAGCGGCGGTTATTTCTTCTGTAGCATCGGGGGGACTGACGCAACAAGTAGTTCAAATAGTTTCTCTAGTTGCCACGTCATTTTAGTTGTGCAATACGATCAAGATGACTTAAGTTTAGTTTTTAGAAATCTAAAAACAAAAGGAAAAAATTTGAAAAATTGTACATCTGGTCACTCAGATACGTCTAAGCTGTCTGCTCTTCTTTTAATGATAAAATTATGTTGTAAATTGTAAAAAATAATGTAAATATAATATTTAAGTCATTTCAATAAGGGCTGCAACTAATGATTATTTGTATTTATCGATTAATCTGCTGATTATTATTATCATTATTATTCTTGATTAATCGTTTGGTCTATAAAATGTCAGAAAATAGTGAAAAATGTCCGTCCCAGTTCCTCAAAGTCCAAGGGGATGTCTTTAAATGTCTTGTTTTGTCAGTCCAAAACCCAAAGATATTGACTTTAATATGATATAAAAACAGAGATTAACAGGTAATCTCCATATTTGAGAGGCTGAAAACAGCATTTTCTGACATTTTTTGCATGAAAAGTTACTTTTAACAATTAATCGATTATCAAATTACTACAGCCGTCTAAGATTTAAATAGTGTGAATAAAGAGTCTCTGTTGTCTCTCCAGTGGATGAAAAGCCAACCACCACTGAGGCGGTGGCCGAGTATCTGGAGGGACGGAAGAAGTACGAAGAGCAGCGGAAACAGAAACCGAAGAAAGGCTCAAACAGAGAACAACAGGTAAAAGAATTACTGAACATTAAATAGGAATCACTTCAGGTTAAGTTATCCCGTTGTACTGTATATATATTAAATGGTGTCTGATCTCTTTGTGTTAGACTCTGGAACTCCTCAATCGTTTCAAGTCCAAGTTGTCTTCAGCCCGCACTGAGGAGGCTCCAGAGGAGGACGTGGAGGAGCTGGCAGAGGACGAAGACAAAGGATGGTCAGTGATACCATTCAACATATAGAAGTGGAATTTCTTTTATTTCACTGGTTTTGTTTTCCTCTATCATTGTGGAATCAAAACACTCTTGGTCCACCGACCATGACCCGTCATTACATCACATTAACTTCAGTATGAATGCAACGTTTGCAGAGTAAATAAACTACTGGATTATTGTATAGTGCTGCTTTGAATTGCTTTGGTATTACTCAAGATAATTGAATGATGGTTAAACTTTAATTAAGGGATGCTAATTTTGAAAAAAATTCTTAACCGATAACCGACCCTCGTTAACCGATTATTAACCGTTAACCGACAAGATTTTTGCGTACCAGCTGCAGAGTATGAGCACAACAGACAACTGACAGTTCACCCGTCCGGGAGCGTTAACTTACCAGCCACGATGCTGCGTGTAGTGTCGCGGACATGCAGCAACTTTCACAGTAAAAGTCTCCACTGTAGCTTCCTGCTTCCCGTAGTCACACACATACGGTCTGTCAGCGCGGCGGAACTTCAGCAAGTTTCCGACAGACCGTGTGTGTGTTGTCGGTGGAGTTACAGCTGTGAACGTAGCTGTAGCAGACAGTGTGTGTACAGTTTATTTGTCGGTGAATAAATGCTACGAGGCTACAACTCCTCCGCTCAAGCGAGCTATAGACGGGAGCCGACTTCCTGTATCTGTAACGCCGGCTCAGACTCTCTTAAGGTGGACCAGCTTTTCTCCTTTAAGTGACGAGTTTTTCTCAGCTTCTTAATTAATTATTAACATTTCTTTTAACCGTTTTAACCGATAGTGTTAATCGGTTAAGATGCTTAATGTCGTTAACGGTTAATTATTAACATCCCTACTTTAATTTAAATGCTAATCTTTCATAATTTCTAAATATCAATATTCAATACCATTTCCGATACCACGGGGAAAATTGAGACAACATTGAGGGCATAACATTTTAGATACAAATGGAATAAGGATACAAATATTCAGTATCCTTAATGGGCACAGCTGTCTGTTAGTTTTTTTTTTACTTTAGTATTTTTCACTTTATCAGCAATTATTATAATTTCATACCAACCTAAGTTAGGAGGACATTTTCTGTCAGTATTTCGTGATAAACTGTATGAAACGCTCGTGCGTCTGGAAAAGGAATCCTGGATAAGACAGAATGAAATAGCTGCCGTGTAAGTCGTCCTGCTCCGCTTTAAATCACCGACACTATTCACCGCAGCAGATATTAGTAGCGGCGCGTGAGTCCCGAGTGCTCCTGGAGAGTTCAAGAAGCAGTCTGGCAAACGCACTTGTTTTGTGGACGGTGAAGTTCGAGCATGACAGGGTTGGCACGGAGAGGCCTTTTTCATTAGCCTCTGCTGCTTGTGTTATTCCTACTGATACCCGCGTGGTAGAAGAAACCATTTATTATTATAATAGTACGAGCGTAAATGAGACACTGAAATGGTTAAATACTGCAGAAAATCCTTCTTTGCACCAGGACTGATGAAGCTGACCAGATCCAAAGCTTGCTTCTGATAAATGTGTGTGAAAGTTCAAGTTGCGTATGTGTGTGTGTGTGTGTGTGTGTGTGTGTGTGTGTCAAGTTTTCAACCCGCAGCCACCAGATTGGCCATCAGGAAATCAGCCCTGACGCTGTGTTTTCCTCTCATATTCTGTTTTTCACCAAAGATCTCAAAGTCTTACTACAGCAGAGTAGAGGGGTTTGAAATGAATACCATGTGTTTGAATTTGAGCAAAGTGTCTGTGTGTGTGAGAGATTTAGAATAACAAAATCTGTAGTTGCTATTAGTCTCGAGAAGCCCCCTTGAAGTGCAGTCTGTCTCAGTGTGTGTGTGTGTGTGTGTGTTGGGGGGGGCCCTAATGAATTTGAGAGAAGCCTTGGCCGGCGTTTGGAGCCTCTCCCGGCTGTAGACACCTCACTGTGTCGCCCCCGCCAGGTATGGGCGAGGAGGGAGGGACAGGGGCAGTAGCGGAGCAGTCCTAGAAAAACACCAGTGGGAAGTCTGTGCCACTCTAGGAGCACTGTGAACAGAATGTGGGTTACAACAGGTCAGACATTGGAAGTCAAGTCTGGGCCAGAGGAGGTAAACTATTCCATCTGTGTCTGTGTCTACAAACTCTCCCTCGTCAGCCCCCTCCTCCTCCTCCTCCTCCTCCTCGGTCTCCGCTAACACACACACAAGCTCCAAACTCTCAATCCCATCCCTCCTTTAATTCCCACTCCCTAAAAAAAACACTAAATAAAAGGCTTCTGTAGCTTCACGTCGCATCACGGCAGCAGCCCTGAGCTGCCGTGTGACTCGGAGGCCGTACGTACGGCCGGCGGGCTGTCATCACCGAGACTGCTAGACAAATTATCAGAGGCGGCCCGCTCACGCAGCAGGAGTCCTCGGGGGTCTGCCAGAGTCTAGCCCATGACATTCTAGATGAGCTGTCACAACTCCTGCCGATTTCAAATGAACACTGGAGAGAGAGAGAGAGAGAGAGAGAGCAGAGAGCGCACACACACACACAAACTAACACACACAAACTGTGAACGCTCAGCCAGAGAACGGAGCAGACACATACCACATGCTGTATAGACCAGGCATCAAAATATTCTAAAATATACTACACTGGTGCACATGAGCACAGTACACACACACACACACACACAGACATACACCGTATACAGCACAAGGTCATGTCAATATGTTTCTCTCCAGCAGATAAGAAAGACCTGTTGCTCATCATCTTTAAAGGAAAAGTTCAAAGATTGTGACAGTAAGACAGTAAGACATGTCAGCTTAGTGTATGGACGTTGACAGAGATAGAGATGCTGATGAACAGCAGTAAAAGTAGCCAGTTAATAACTCAGGATCAACGTCCTGGTAGACTAGCGGTCGACTTTTGTTCCATGTCATCAGCCTCTCTCTCCCCTCATTTTCTCTTGCACCTCTTCTGTCTACTATCTAATAAAAACACCCCAAAAAAAGGTACCATTTGTAACTTCTTACACGTATAAATCGGGTCAGTGTCCAATGCGCGCTCGCGTGTGGCTATGCTGTTCCAACACAAAAGCACCAAAACTGCAAAGTTCTATCTAGTGAAGCCCGTCTTGCAAAACAGTGTCAACTCTTCCGTAGCTTTGGTCTCCAGGACCGGAGTCTCTGTTCCTCTGCCTGCCTGCCTGCCTTCACTCACACACCGCACTCGTTCTCACTCGCTCCACCTCTCACATGCATGCACGCACACTACACACTGCAGAAGACGGGAGTCTGAAGCAGGACAACACAGTATCAGCATTGATTCATGGTGCCAAAAATATACTGCCTACTGCCACTTTAATCCCACATCAGAAAGGTGTGGAGGAAGGGGGGTTACAAAGATATTAGACCATCTGACGAGCAGCTCTGAGGGAGTTTACTGGCAGCTTAACAGTCTACAACCATGCAGCTCTGTGAAGCTGTACTGAAGCAAAGCGGTGCTTTGAGATACATGCTCACAGTGATAATGTGACAATCACAGCTAGCATGCTGATGGGAAGTTGATTAACCTAAAAAAATAATTATCTGCTGCTTTACAGACGTCTCTTTCCCAACATAAGTCTATGAGAAAAAGTCTTTTTGGACCCAACGGCATCACGTGACGGACAGAAGTTGTAATACCACCGTTTGGCCACTATGAAAATTTGCTCCAAAGCCCGGTGTTCTTCCTGGGGGCTTTGTAAAATGTTTACCATGTTCACCATCCTAGTTTTAGCATGCTAAAATTTGCTAGTTAGCACTAAACAAAGTCCAGCTGCAGCTGATGGTAATGTCATTAGTTGTGCAGGTGGGCACCATGCATGTCTGTAAAAGATTTCATGGTAATCCGTCCACTAGTTGTTGAGATATTTCAGTCTGGACCAACGTTGCCATCCCTGTTGCCGTGCTGCATGACTACAAAGTTTTCCCTGAACAGAACCCAGCAGTTTTGGGTTATTTTCTGTTACGTGATTCTCCACTCAGACATGAATGTCGGAGCATGTAGCTGGCAGGGTTGCGTGGCTCAGTCAGAATGGATCCTCACAATTGATTAGTCACTCCTGTTGCTTTGTTGTTTAGATTTACTGATAGCATCCATACAGCAGCTGAAGAAAATGTGTTTTATCTGTGAAGTGCCTGACACTGATAACTCCTGTGAGGAATGTCCCGATTCTTTAATCTGTCTTTGGAGGAAGAGAAACTGACAGGGGAAATGAAAGACACATGAGCGTCTGTTCTCTGGGGACCGGGGCTTTCTTCTTTCTGCTAAGATGTCTCAGAAATATCTCTCACTTTGTGCTGAGGGAACCCATTCAGGTACCTGCTTAATGCCCCTCTGTCACAGACAGTGCTCTTCTTCTTAGTGATTCTTTCAGTGATTTTTGCTATAATTAGAATAAGGTGAGTTTATTTATGTAGCAAAACGGTGTTGTTGTATAAAATACAAGAATAAAAGTTACAGTGCAGTGTAAGAAATGATTTAATAAAAGGCAGCGGCAAACATTAGAGTTGTAGCGGACCTGCACTTTTCTGGGAGTTTGTTTCAGATATATGGAGCATAAAAACTGAACGTGGCTTCTTCTCCATGTTTAGTTTAGACTCTAGGGACAGAAAGCAGACCTGGTCCCAGATGACCTCAGGGGTCTGGATGGTTCATAATGTAGCAGAAGATCAGAAATGACTATGGTAGTCCTGTATGTCCCCCCCAACCAGACTCCTATCATGTTTTAACCATTTTTGTCTGGCTGCTCCTGTGTCTTTAAATTCCAACGAGGCTTAAAAATCTGTGTTCAAAACACCTTGGTGTGACCTTCGGCTTAACATGGCTGTATATTGGCTTCCCACTGACAGCTATACAGAGTGGAAATATTTCAGTCTAAATGAGGGTCAGCCAATCACTTGGATAAAGTTGTGTATTGTTTGATTTCATTCTTCATCTTCACAGCCCGTTATGATTCATTTAAAGCTGCACTAATCAATATTTGCATATTCACAATAGATCATATGACGTATTTCTTTCAAAGTATGTTCATATTTTTATTGTTTCATGCTTTTAACATTTAGTTTTCATCTCTCTTTTTGAACTTGACCACTTTTATCTGCCTGTTTGAATACAAATGAAGTTTATTATTACTAAGATATTTATATTCAGCTGTGGAAAAAAACACTAGCAATCAGAATAATCTCTCAAATTGTGCCCATTTCTTTGATAATAATATTGTTATCAAACTGCTCAAAGCATAAAGCGACTATCCTCTGGGTAAAAGCTCCACGGCGCTGTGATTTAGTGGATCCTCCGCCGCTCTCCTTTGAACTCTCTCCACCTCTCTCTCTCCGTCTGATTTAGGATGGCCCATGTTCTGCAGTTTGATGAGCAAACCAGAAAAGTCAAGGATGCCACAATACAGGACGAGGACACTTTCGAGATCTACGACCCGCGCAACCCCGTCAATAAACGGAGGAGAGAAGAGAGCAAGAAGCTCATGAAGGAGAAGAAGGCCAAGTGGTGAGGTCGAGAGGTCGAAGGTCGGGTCCTGCCCAAGCAGCCATGTGACTGAAAAATCTGGTCGTACCGCATCCCGCCTGTCCACTTTTCCGCCACTTCAAACCGCGCTTTGTAGAGCAGTCTCCTGCCTCCAACATCTGGATTGAGGATGCTGACCCTTACGATCCCTGTAATCTGTGATGGAAAGGCTCCTTCGCTTGGAACAGCTGCAGCCGGACGGCGCTCAGTTTACTCCACAGGATTAAGACCGTGGTCGTACTAATGATTAAGGTCATCATTTGATTATATGTAATGGTTTTTTTTTAATGCTATTCTTCTTCTGTTTATGTTGTCTAGAGCTTAAAAATGTGAGCATCAGACTTTGACAAAATAAAATAAATAGCATTTGTAACCTGTAATGATTTCACTCTGTTCTATTTCATTTTCAATAAATGTACCAGTCAGTGGCTAACAGCAGCTCTAAAGCTCAATAATCAACATGTTATACTGTATGTTGTTTCTTTAATAAACAAAATTGAAGTGTGAAAACAAGAAGTTGTGATTTGATGGAAGGTTATGTGTGGATTCTAATGATTCAGTACACTGAAAAGAACTGCTTTGCCCATCACTAGGAGACAGGGCTGCAATCTTCTCATCAAACTCTCAGCAAGAAAGCAAATAAGCATATATTTCAAAATGTCAGACAATCCCTTTAATGTTGAGGCAGGAATAAGTGATGGCCTAACTGACTAGACAACGGGAACTTTGTGCAGACGAGGAACATCACAGAGCAAAAACCATGGATCAAATGAAGCCTGAACTGGAAACACAGGACTTAAATACAAACTAATCTGACGAGGAAGTGGAGAGATGGGCGGAGAAGCTCAGGTGAGGGCAACGAGGTGATGAAGGGAGCTGATTGGCTGAACTTGGAGTAGGGACGGAGCAACGAGGCTGATTCAGAGCAGGTGTGTAGACGGGCATGAAGATGGGAGGAAAAACAGAGCAAAAAAAAAGTCTGAGGGCATCTGGACGTAGAGCCAGACTGTGACACTCACCACCCTGTTGCATTTTATATATAAATATCTGCCACACTGTCCTGCTCAGGTCACCAGTGGAGCAGCCAGCGCTTGTAAAAAGGAACTGGCTTTACCTCACTGTGGTGGTAAATGATCTGCCACTGCCATGTGTGTGACCAGGAGCCGCATTTGGCCGGCACACTATTTTTTTTTTACTGCCCTTCTGGGATTATGCTTAAATTTTCATATGGAACAGGAAGGAGAGTTAATGTTACATTATGAGCCCGGCTCGGCCCGCGCTGCCGCAAATCTAAAACAGGTGATCTAACGGACTGTGTGTGTGTGTGTGCTGCTGGGTCCAGGTCAGGGTGAGATGTGCTCATGAAGATGCACAGCTTTTTTTATAAGGACACTGGTTGCCACATAAATGGGTAATTTATGTTTGAAGGGGAGACCAGAGAGAGAAGGACAAGACAGTGTAATTCCTCTCCAGCACCACCAGGAGAATACTTAACGCTCCCCCGGTGTCACCGCGCCCGACTCGGAGCAGGAAATACCGCTCTCTGCTGCTGATCACGTGACCGCCAGGGATGAGATGGAATGGTAATAGCATTATCATGCTATACTACAACCGCTATCTCCCTCTGCCCTTGTGGGTTGAGAGCTAAATATAGACACATAATCCTTCCCATCTCTTGGAAAGTCAACCAACACTTCTTTTGTGATTATTTTCTCCTCTCCTCTCGTTGTTAGATGACAAACCAGTTAACACAAACACAGCATTTACATTTCCCTCTGCACGCTGCAGGTTTAAGTTGTTGCTGTAACTCGTGTTGGCTGTGCGAGCGAGCGGCAGAGATGGCCCCACGTGCTTGACCCCTGCACCCACGAGTCCTCCCCCCCGCGGCAAATTCCCCGGGGTGTGATGGACAGAATGTGCAGAAGAAGAAGAAGAAGAAGAAGAGAGCGAGTTAGCGTGCGTTCGTAGGAGGGATATTGATGAGTTGAGCGAGATCAAAGAGAGAAGGCACGCCAGGTTTTCATGGTTAATGGTTGGTCACTCACAGATGTCCAGGGTTCATTTGTCTGTGCTGCAGGTGTCCGGCCAGCTTTGTGTCTCTACTTTAGTGTTTCAAGGAAAGAACCGATGTCAAAACAACACTCACACGCAACACACGTACAACGGAAGAGTTATTGGTTGCTGAAATTGTTTCTCCCGTCCATACTGGCCGTGGAGAGTAAAGAGGTTTCCATGCAAGTGATGGAGGTCAAAATCCAAATGTATTAAAGTTAATCTGAAACTAATATGAGGCAGTTTGAGTTAATTAAATCAAGTAGGTATCTACCAAACTTAATCTTTTTAGCACCAAATTCCCAATTTGTTTTATTTCCTTGCTGAGCTGCATCGGTGGGACAGTAACACCGAGAGGAAAGTTTCTATTAAGAAGATTACTCAGACGGCTGAAGCCTCATGTTAACTTCACATGTACTTTTTTAGACAATAGGGACTGTAGATTATTGGGGGGCGTCGATTCAGGTACCGGTGAGACACAAAATACAATCCAGGAAGTCCAGTTAGAGTAACAGATTGGTGAGTTTGAAACATATAGACTGTATATAAAGATGGACGACATGATCATGGAAAGTACAATCACGGCGGCAATTATTTTATCTCTTGTCAGAGAGGTAATCAGTAGGAAATCGTGGAGAAGGATGTCGTCACAGCCGGTATGGACAGGAGGAAGACTTAAGCCTGCAGGAACTTTTCCTCCTAAATTAAGAACCTTTTGAGGAACATTTCGACCGCAGGGACCAGGGTCTAAATTAAGTTCCAGACACATTTCACCCCCCCCCCCAAAAAAGGCCCTGGTCAGAGGGTAGTACTTTCTGAAAATACAGGAAGTTTCGGGGTGGGGTTTGCAGGGATGACCGTCGCTGCATCAACTCGTCTATCGCTTCATTTATAAAACAAGGAAGTATCGATTTAGAACCATTTTAGGACGAGGGGAGAGCATTTCTTTTTGGTTGATGACATTAAAAGTAAAGTTAGGCTCTGCAGGTCTTTAGACTGCTATGGAAACACAGACAACAATGGGCTGAAGGAACCTTTTAGGTCCTTGAAAAGTAGTCCCGGGACTAAAATTACCAGGAACTTCTTGGTGGAAACCCAGCTTTACAGTCACCGGGAACTCTTTCAATGTACATATGGTCATGTAGGTATTGTTTTAAGTCTTGAAAAAAGGTGAAGCTCTCCTTTATCAGGAGCTGAATCAGGGCCTCCTTTAATATGCTTTACTTGAATAAATGTCATTATGTCTCTGATCATATTTCACTGCTATTTTATAAGCTTATTTTTCATACAGGCCAAGTCTTTCACTTTGTCTCTTTTTCCCTCTTAGTCTCACAATATATCACCAGAGCAAAATTAGCATGCATGTCTGGCACTGCTGCTACGCTCTTTTGTTGCTGTGATGTTTGTGGATCATAGTTAAGGCTACTCGGACACACCATGAAGATGAGATGTCAGTGCAGAGGTGCCGGAGCCAGAGAGATGCCAGCCAGAAGAATAAAACGGTGCAGAGCTGTGGACGTTAACAATAGCGTATTCATTCCTCTACGTCGTGCCAAACATGAGGTCCGAGCGAGGCCTGCCCGCGACGACATTTCCAATACCACAGCAGTTGGACAGGACCGATCAGGAATGAACGCTATGTCTCTTCACACAGAAGGAGACTAGTGTAAACAATAAATTAAGCCCAGGACTACAACTAAGACCAAGGTTAGACTCAAAAAAGCAAAACCTCAGAAATACTTCACCTCAAACTGAAAGAATATTTAGCATTGAGTTACATGGAAGGCAGTTGTTATCTAACCTCCTAGTTGGACTTTATAAAATATTTCCATTTCAGGTCCGGGTGAATTTATTAGTATAATGTTGAATTTTGGTGAGATATAATGTGGCTTGGTTTAAGTGCCAAATATGTGCAGTCATATTAATAGAGTCATGTTTTATTATTCAAATTTGATCATTCTGGTTTTATCAAGGATAAGGCTCAGCGGGTGGTGATGTCCGTCTGTCGACCGGTCCAGACTGAAATATCTTAACAACTATTGAATGGATTATCATCAAATTTGGTACAAATATTCATGATGTCCAGAGGATGAATCCTAATGACTCTAGTAATCCTGTGACTTGTAATCTGGCACCACTAGCAAGTCAAACTTTTCCAATGAAATATCTCTACTGTAGATCTGTAAAATGGATTGGCATAAACGTTTGTACAGACATTCATTATTCCCAGAGGATGGACCCGAATTTCTTCCTCCTATCCTCTTCTGTTTCTTTCTTTTCGAGTTTTAGTATGTGCTCTTACAGGCGTCAAATACTCATGCTTTGTCACGGCCGTTGGCGTTGGATACCGCCGCAACTAAGGGGTTTTGATGCCTAATCCTAAACAACAGCTTTTGTGTAATTCATAACATTAAGCACGTCTTTACTGCAACCGAAAAGTGATGCCGAAGGGTCCTTAAGCACGTGTTTACTGCAACCGAAAAAGTGATGCCGAAGGGTTGTTAAACACGTGTTTATTGCAACCAAAAAGTGACGCCGAGGGGTTGTTAAACACGTGTTTACTGCAACCGAAAAAGTGACGTTGAGAGGTCTAAGAAAGTGTCAGTAGGCCTTTGTGACGAGATGGGATGTAGCTCCTATGCCTCAGTTCAACAACTAATTCCAGATATTAACCACTCCTCAGGAGTTACATCAGCAAATGTTAACATGTTAACATGCTAAACTAATATGGTGACGACGGTAAACATTACACATGCTAAACATCAGCATGTTAGCATTGCCATTGTGAGCATGCAGACTTTAGTGTTTAGCTCAAAGCACTGCTAGCATGGCTGCAGACTCTTGGTGTTGTTAGTTTATGCTGCGTGCGATGTTGTAGCTCACAACAGACAAAAGATAAGTCAACAAAGTCACTTTTTCCTCTTCAATATGAGTTCAGTAAATGATCCGATTTCTGAACAAGTGCCTACAGATTCTCCCATCCATCCATCCATCCATCCATCATCTGCAACCGCTTATCCCGTTAGGGGTCGCGTGGAGGCTGGAGCCGATCCCAGCTGGCATTGGGCGACGGCAGCGTACACCCTGGACAGGTCGCTAGCCTATCACAGGGCGGACACGTAGAGACAGACAACCATTGCCTACAGATTCTGCTTTCTAGAAACACTAGAAAACACTTGAGGTTTGACCGAAGCACCGATCCTCAGGCAACATCAGAAAACATTTTAACTGGTTCAGACAGGGTTCGTCACTCATGACATTGGTCTTCAAAGATAGCACCCTAGGGCGCAGGGCAATCTTCTGCTGAGTCGGGATACTGTACGTGATGGATGAAGGTTTTGTCCTTTAACAGAAAAACCTAGATTACCACATTAGACTGCTGTCACTTATTCAGAAACATCCTGCTGCGTAGGTGATGACATGTAGTTGCGAAACTTTCCTATTTTGTTCTCCTGAAAGATGTCCTGTGTTTCAACACAAATAGACGAATCCTCAAGACCCACATATGGCACTTTATCAGATCTAATTTCCACTGTAGTGGCTGTATGTATGTAAGAAAACCTGTGATGAACTCTCTGACGTTCCACGTGTTGTTTGAGGCAACAGGTTGTGAGTGCAAAGGGCATACATTTGGAGTCATTATTTCTACTGCTGTCCGGTCCACAGTTGTATCTGAGGTATGTAACCTCAAAGCCCCAGGTAAAGAACATCAAAGGGATTGATAGACAGGAAACAAGTGGCTATCCGTCATTGGGTACCCAAAACAAAAAAAAAACGCTGGCCACAGTTAGTTAGTAAGAAAGCTTTGCTCCATAATTATGTTTTTATCTTCTGTCGTTTAGAGTCGCAGTTCTCCAGCTTGTTACCTTCTTTAAAAGCCTTTCTGACGTTTGGCTGTTGGATCATCACTTTGTAAACACCAATTAAAGACTTCTTTAAACCTACCAATATGTTTGATACTAATATTTAATCAAATGACTCATACTGCTGAAATAATTAAGAGCTAGAGACCATCTTGGTATGGGATCACACCAGCCGCGAAGCCAAATCGGGCGTGTGTGGGGGGAGAAATGGTCCCTTCCCCACTTCCTACCCAACACATTCTCATCCCAACTCGTCACATACCGCCGCTTTGTCAGCGGCGTCACGCCCCGTGGCGTCACTTTAGGATCAGGCAACAAAACCACTAACAGCGACGCTGTTGCGGTGACAAAATCTGTCCACAGACAGAAATATAAACACCTGGCAAAGTACTCAAAACCTCCTCTGTGGTAGTTCCTGCTACAGTAGGCGTCTCCTGGACCACATTTTGCCATGATGACACACACACACACAGAGACGCACAAGGTGTAACCAATACCAGCCACACGCTGTCCCGGCTGGTATCAAACACCCGACTCTGCAGCTCTCAGCCTCTTCCAGCTCATTGTGTTGGTTTTAAGCCACATTTACTGTCTCTCTCTCAAACTCCCAAACACAGCAAACAAAGCTCCAATAAATCCACTATACATGCAGCACTTGCCCCGAACCAAAGGATGGATAGACAAAGATAGCTGGTGAGGAAAGTTGAACGACTAGCTAGCTGTAGACCAAGATATTTTTCCTAGGAGTTGATGAAGATCAGACCAGAGCTAAAAAGAAAGTGAATATTGGACTTATATTCATCTGGAGACCAGAAATATGATTCCAAATGAATGCTAATATTCCTCCGCGTCTGCTTGATGTGTAAATATGCAACTGTTTGGTAATACGTCAGCTGTAACAACTTTATAAGTAGGTGACATGTGGTGGTTGTTTGTTGTTTTTTCTTCCCCTAGTGGCCAAAAATCGAATAATGCAGCTTTAATGAAACCGTTTATTGATGGTGAATCACCTGGTTTTAATGGCCTTTCTCGTGCACCTCGTATTTTGACATAAAAGTAAACAGAGTAATGGTGAACTCTCATGGTACATGTCATACAGCCTCCGTCCTGTCCACGCTTCCCATTCACTGTCTATGTAAGCAGCCGTGTAATGCATTCTGGTAGCGTGGCGGCGCGATTCGAGAGCAAGGGGCGTCACGTCGGCCGCTCCTCATTTGCATAAAGTTGAGGTCATGGCTACTATATGCAAATCAGGGGCGTCTGACGCGACAAGCCACCTCTGGAAACTCCTTAGAAACTTTTAAAGTAACCGTTGTCGATCCAAAATAAAGAATGAAACAACTGCATGGCTTATTTCTCGCATAAAATGTTTTCAGAAACACATTTCGGTGAACTATTTTCGTGATATAAGAGAAGAAAGTTTCCAAACGAGCCGCCATGTTGGTTCCGGTTTGAAAGCTGGGAGCCCACAAGAGAAAGTGTTCGTCCAATCAGGTGCCTTGTCTCTAGTGGCAGCGCATCAAGCATCCAATGCTGGGAAGCGAGGCGATCCCTCACAATAAAAAACGCCCCGGTGGACAAGTCCCGTCAGAGACATGAGAGGTGGCTTACAAAAGGAGAAAGACATTTTTATTGCGTTGTGAATTTAAAACAAAGTTGTATCTCTTATTTGTTGTCTTGACTGTGTTATTTTAATAACTTAACGACAAGGACAACTCTATCAACCTACACCTGAAATAGCTCTTTGTTCTCTTTAGAGTACGACTGATTCTTGAATCTCTAGTCAATTAATAAAATTGCTCGCGAGCAGATCATTTTGTCTTTACAGCCACTTTTTCATTGTAATGAGAGCGAGCGGAGAGAGATTACATTCAGGACAACGAACACACACTATAAAACAGGATGACTTATTCCTCCATAAAACACATTGTTAGCTCAGAACATAATTACAGTTACAAGCTACTAAAAGAATAGATCTTTTTTACACATTACAGCAGCGGGCCATCAAGGTCGCTGTCAAACCCTCAACGTGCCTCCCGCCGGACGTCCTCGGTAAACGTCCGCGCGTGTTATACAAAGATTCACCTTTTCCCCGTCGCGAGTGAAGGACATGTTGGCCATGAAACGGAGACGGAAGCGGCATTACAATGTATAATAACCCGTGAGCCTCGTAGCTTTCTGCGCTGCGACTGTACAGCCCCCATTATCATTTGTCCTCATTAGCGTGCTGTCATGTATTAGTTGTGGGCAGTTGGAGCAGAAGAGGCTAAATCACGACATAATTCATTCTTGATGGATTTCATAATGTTCTCCGGAGAGAGAGAGGATGTCTTTAAGTATGCTGAACGTAGAGCGCGCTGTTCAAGAGCACCATCCACCCAAACCGTGACACTCACATACACACTCACACAATAGCATTCAGCCTCATCCACAACCAAGCAGAAGCTCTTGGCTTTACTCCATTGGCCTAAGTGATTGGCTATTGATTTTTTATACACTTAATCCATTTATCTGCTGTCTTCGCTGCTGACAGAGGACAGTATAGGAACAAATCCCTTAAAGGTGACCCAGCTACCTGCTGAACCACCACACACACACACGGAGCCTGAAGAGTTAAAGCCTCAGTGTGCTTCAAACTCCTTCCCATGCTTTGACAAGTACACCCACTATGCACAACGACTGTCCAGGTGTGCGAAGGTGAGAAAGTATGCTTTTTCGCTTAAAAAGCAACTTGCAGGTTAGAGAAGATGATGTAGACACTCGATTTTTTTTAAATATATACATTACAGTGATATCTGGAGGCGTTTTTGTAAAGATTTTTTACTTCGGCATCAAAAGAGACAATAATAAATACAGATCACTATGCTAATTTTGACACCAAAGAGGTTGCAAATGTATATTCATACGCATAATAGACCACAGTCTTATAACTATGAGCCTGTTATAGCCTTGACAGTAGGTGTCCAAGATACCAGCAACAGATAAGAATTAGGAGAAATAACAGATACGACAATATCGACTATCACTATACAACTGAGCACCCCTCCGCGCCACTCCTCCCTTTCCAAGACTGCGGTAACGTGAGCCACCAAGTGAAAAAACGTGGTAATGCTGTTCGCCATCCTTACCATAAAAACACCACTTTCGAAGCAACGGAAGTCATACGGCAGCTGGCGGTACCACAGTTTTGCACTCTGCAGCTCACGTTACCGCAGTTTCACAAACGTGTCGGAGAACTACGGTGGCCTTCAGGTAACGTAAAAACGTGAAAGGCTCTCTCTAGAACCAGAGTTTGGTTTGTCCGTTCTGGGCTACTGTAGAAACATGGCGGAGCAATATGGCAGACTCCGTGAAGAGGACTATGCAGATATGAAGGGCTCATTCTAAGCTAACGAAAAACACACAACTATTCTTAGTTTCAGGTGATTATACACTAATGAAAACATAGTTATGAATATTATATTCCATTTCTGCTAATAGCTTCCCCCAAAATGTTACACCCTATTCCTTTAAATTGTGCACCATTATCCCCATTTTTATACAATTTATCATGTCTCGCTCTGTGATAAAAGGCTTTTCACTCCGCCTTTGAGTGTGGCCATTCAGCTTTAAACACTTTTGCCTTCAGACGTGGTCGGGATGACAATTCATACGAACTTCTTCGTTTGAAGCGTACCTCGGCCTTTACAGATTGAAGACTGATCTGTGATCCTGTCTTCGGGCTGGAGCTGGGGAACAACATGCAACAAAGGTTCATGTCGCCTCCCATGTTCAAAAACTTGCACACTGTTTTAACGCAGAATTCACTTTCAGTGAATTATGACAAGTGATTTTGCACCGTTGACCGATTGCCGTGGTGCAGGGAACAGCACAGGCTGGAGGGACACAATTGCAAGTGGGTTGATACAAAGAATATACTTTAATAAAGCAAACAGCAGGCAGAAACAGAAACAAAACTCCATGCAACAACAAAGATGAACTGACAAGAGACTAAGGACATCACAGGGACTAAATAGACGTGGAAAGGAGGGAGATAAAGAGGGACAGGTGACAGCAGGGCTGATGAGGAACAGGTGAAACTAAGACAGGAAGCGAACTATAAGATAAACCCTAGGACCACGACATCAATTGCGTTTTAATATGCCACTTTCTGATGTGACTGGGCACTAAAGAGAGCTCACTAAGGAACTGTCCTGTTTAAATAGTGTGCGTGTTTGGTTACGCCATCAGTTGTGTGTTTGGTTCACAGCTGATAAGGAAAGTGCGGAGCTCTTGACACTGGAGGAAAAAAGCTTTGAAAGAGGCCACGGTGCACAGCTGAAGCATTTCTCTTCACATCTTTTGAAGGTGTGAAGGAAAAAACACATCCTCCTGGTATATGTGACGGGGTGGCCGTTGCCCTCTCCTCTGCAGCCAAGTGCCCTTCGGGAGCTTTGATCTCGTCCACGGAAGTTCAATCTGGGCCTCAGCTGTGGGAAAGAGCAGCGGGGCTTAACAGGGACGGAGCTCTAACCAGAGCCCAGCAGATAGCAGGTGCTGGAGCCGTGACCTTCCCATCCCAGGCCGGCATTCCTGCCTGTCAGACCCCCCGGGTCCGTGCATGCACCGTCTCCACCCACACCATCTGGAGCTGTTTGTCCCGCTGCACTGTGTTCTAATGGAAGAGCGTCCGAAACGCTTCAAGCACTCATCGACGACACCGCGGTACCACAGCGACTTTGATGAAGGATGATAAACGCTTAAAGAGCCGTGTTGTTCGTCGCTACACGCTAATCCTCACACCTCCCAGCTGGAGAATACAACAGCCACTGTCTTTACGTTAAGAGCTATACGTCCTCAGGACCACAGCCGGGAGTAATGACACAGGTCTTTAGAGGCCGATGATGATGATGATTACCACCTGAGAGACTCCAACTTCAAACAAATCTTGAAGTTTGACAGATTGTAGGATGCTGATTTTGATTGATTGCATTTTGTGCATGTTTCCGTGCATCCTCAGGATTGTTCGTACTTTGTACCTTTGTTTCGTTTTGCAACTTGTGAAGAATATTTAATTGGTGATAAGCAGCAGCAATGGCTTCTCTCACTGTCAGTAGGTTTTTTTTTAATTTGAAGTGCAGAATCCTGCAGAAGAGGAGAAATCTGTTCTCCATCCTCTCTACACCTCTTATCATAAGCAGCCTGTGAGCTCCATGTACTGGGAAATCACCTTGTCACTTATTCACTCAAATACACATGGTACGTGTCAAGGAGACTAATATTATCCCCTCGACCAATAAAGTCAACATACTGGAATAAGACGGTTAAACAGTACTTTTCTGTAGTCATGCTGACGGTGGAGTGAAGTCTAAAGACTCACACCAGCATTTAAAACAGAGAAATTCCTCTGGGATTCATTCACGTTGTCGTGATTAGAGATGGGTAAATCTGCACAATTTTTTTTTGTGTTGAGGTCAACTTTGAACTGACCAATTCTTTCACATACGGGCATTTGGGGGTGGCACCATTATTGTTGGAGATGCAAACACTGGAGGCTTTGGTGCATGATATGCATTGTAGCCATGGCAGCGGCGTGGGTAGAGTGTGATGTCACTGTGTGTAAAAGAATAGCAGTCTTGACAGTGCTGACTTTTGAGTGGACGGAGACCGGAGAGAAGTGTTGCCACTTTGGGTTGTTTTGATTGAGTTGGACTGGTAGATGAAATTTGGACTGTACCAAGAGTACCAACGCGAGGAAACTCCTCAACACACGCACTGTTCCACCACCCTCCTCACACCTCAGCGCCTAGTACCGGGAAGCAAATTAAGAGGGAAAGAGACCAAAACAGTGGCACTAATGGAAACCCCAAAGTTAGCTTAACCTACTGGGCCAACCAACCCCAGTTGGAACAAAAACACTCAGCAGGATTCTGAGGCTTTCACAGCCGGTCACAGATCCCATCCACCAGAGCAAAGTGAAACGGCGTGTAGGCAGCACAGCACCAAGTTCAGGGCCCTCTTGCCCAGTGGTTCCCAAAACACTTTTCATGTCCCGGACCCCTAAACTGACACAAATTAGACCAACCAAAAGTAATTGGATAAGATTTTGTCCCAGGGTGCCCCATCTGATTGGATTTCTGCTTTAAGATGTTTTATTACAGAAAGTGTATGAAACCCATGACCAAAATAGTCGTACATTATGTCATTGTGTTACTTATGGATAGAATTAAAGTGACAATAAAATATTCTCCCTTTTTGACCCCTCAAGGACCCTTGGGGGTCCCCGGACCCGACTTTGAAAACCACTGCCTATAGCCCAACGCACAAAGGAGGGGAAATCTCTGTAAAATAGCAGTAACACTTACCTTCTGAGCAGCACACAACAATCCACCCCAGATCAGAAACCAAACACATGATGAATCTCCCAAAAACAGAGACCAGAGCATAAACAGAGAACAAGACAGTTCTGGTAACAATACACACAGCTGACAACCAACACACAGCTGGACCACATCATCTAATCAGCTTCTCAATCAACACCATCCACCTGCTGCTACCTACAGCACCAAACAACCTTTTAACAAACTAACATTAATGTACAGTATGAGCCCCCATTTGTTACGACCCGGCTCAGGTGGCTATAACAAAGAGGAGACACGTACATAATCAAATGTTAAAAAAAAGAAGCTTTATTTAACAAAACAACCCAAATTAAACCAAATTAAAGAGATAACTGAATATTTAAGCAGGGGTGTGAAACATATGGCCTGAGTCTGTTCAAAATGTACCTTAAAGGGAGATTTGTCAAGTATTTAATACTCTTATCAACATGGGAGTGGGCAAATATGCTGCTTTATGCAAATGTATGTTTTATTTTTATTATTGGAAATCAATTAACAACACAAAACAATGACAAATATTGTCCAGAAACCCTCACAGGTACTGCATTTAGCATAAAAAATATGCTCAAATCATAACATGGCAAACTGCAGCCCAATAGGCAACAACAGCTGTCAGTGTGTCAGTGTGCTGACTTGACTATGACTTGCCCCAAAACTGCATGTGATTATCATAAAGTGGGCATGTCTGTAAAGGGGAGACTCGTGGGTACCCATAGAACCCATTTTCATTCACATATCTGGAGGTCAGAGGTCAAGGGACCCCTTTGAAAATGGCCACGCCAGTTTTTCCTCGCCAAAATTTTGCGTAACTTTGGAGCATTATTTAACCTGCTCCGCGACAATCTAGTATGACATGGTTGATACCAAT
>CAKAKR010050562.1:0-10127 GCA_916700685.1 Adelosebastes latens
GATTTAGATCTGATCCTAGTGTTGGCTTTTCCTGCCTCAGTGCAGGCTGAAGCAGCGGGGCTCTGCAGCGTGTCTCCCTGCTCTCTCCGCCCGCAGCCGGAGAGAGCAGAGGAGACACCGGCACCTGGTCGGTAACGAGAGGGTAACGTAACTCTCTGAAGAGCTCCGTCACTTCACAAGACACGGGAAACCTCTGTTGGTCTGGAGGAACTGCAGCATTTATTTCTGCACAAACGTCCCCTGTGCATTCACTAGATATTCTCAGAGCTAAACTAACTCTTCTGCAGTGTGTAGTGAGCGCGCGTTCACGTCTAGAGGTGGAGCGAGACGGCGAGGACGCGCGCGCATTCTGAGTGAAGGAGAGCAGGCAGCGGAGACGAGGCTCCAGCCACACGCGAGCGCGCATATGCGAACGCGCATGTGTGGCGACCCGCTACATTTATACGCTTAAAAAGTTACAAATAGTCCCTTTAAGGCTTTCCAGAATCAATAACCCAAGCAAAACGAAAACAAAAGTGCAGACACTAGACTTGCGAGGCTGTGGACCCAGTTTGTACATGCATCATAATTTCTATTTCTGGACTAATTAGGCAGGAAAACACATTACTCTGTGTTTCCTCAAACCATAGGGATGTGCTTAGCTCAGTGTCCCACTTATTTTTATCCCAGCATTTGTGAGGCTGTTCATCATTTGAAGGAAGTACAGAAAAGTACAGACTGGGAATAGAAGTGCACAGAAAGTGTTTACTTTAAAAGGATGAAAAATGACTGATTTCTGTTACATGTTTTATTTGCTGCACAAAATATCTGAAGGTAGTACTCTGCACTTTAAAAACTGATTTCTGTTTTTCTTTGCCCTCCAGGAGTAAAGGTGTACTAAAGATCTTCTCTGGCACAGAAACCAACAAGATCTGGCCGCACGTTGAGGCGTTCCTCCACAGGAAACTCCCCTCCGTCAAACAAGAAGCTGCATAGAAAGCCCGAACAGAGAGGCGCAAGAAGGGTTAAAGTTTACTGGCAGAAAACCGCTCCGCACGCACCGTCCAATCAGGTGCCACTTTCTGTGAAACAAGAGGAGAGCCATCTGTGTAATAATACACTCTGAATGTTCAAAGTGAGGAGTAAGACTGCAGATGTTGCACTGTTTCCACAAAGTCGCTGAAATTAGTTTGGGAAACTCTCAGGATGTGTGCATACAATCCTTCAAACATGAATCATTGTCTCTTTATTTAACAATGTGCCTTATAAAGCCAGGACTTCACTGAATCAAGATCTTCAGCAGTAGAATATCCAGGTTACGTTCACAAGATGTTTTTAAGTTTTAGGTTTTCTAACTGCAATTATGAGTTATTTTCTTAGTTGATGGCAGCAACACTGAAAAGAATTGGCACACCAGCAACAAGATATTTTGAGCTAAATAAGAGATTTTATTTGTTAGAAATCATTTGAAAGCAATATTGCAGGCGTGCATAACTGCACATAACTGTTCTTATGCAATGGGAATTACTAAAGGGAATTGTTCTACAAATTACTGTAATTTCACTTTTGCAGGAGTGCCTTTTGCTGCTTTTGAAAATATAACCGGTAGCTCAGTGAATGTAGTTTGTATGAAAAGAAAAAACAATTATTATATTGAATACTTAAAAATTTTAATGAAACCGTCATTGTGTAACAGCTTCTTTTAACCACCTTAAGTCTTAATTGTTTTGCCTCTGAGGTACGCCAGTGTCTCCATTTTAAACAGGCGTTCCTTGTTATGACCTAGCCTATAAATGTATACTGATATTTGCCATTTAATGTGACTTGACAACTGAATTGAATAATGTATTAACTTAAAACATTGAAAGCACAGTTTGTACAGGGCTATCATGTTGTTCGAAGACATCACGGCATCCAAGGTCGATCTGCAGTTCTGTGTTTTTGTACTTAAGAATGTTTCACCACGTTAAAAGCCACAGAAATGCTAACTTGCCTTTAAAATGTACTGTAGCCTCATTTATGCAGTGAATGTTTCCTGAACTGTACTGTGTGTATTTCTTAAACACTTGAATACAATATTTAAAAGCACATCTCCTCTTCATAGACAACCGTGTCACGAGTATTTATTATGAATCATTAGAAACTTCTGATACTAGCTACTGTATGTAGTATATTATTAGTACACCAGAATAACACAACTGGACAACTTCCCAGTTATTGTTTTAATTTGACTAATTATGACAGTAACACACCGATTCAGCATTGTTTTCTATAACTCTGTCTGACACGAGGGACAGTTTAAAAAAAATAAAATCAAAATTGACGCAGCAGAAACAGAGATTTTTTTTTTATTGGTGTCTACATTACCCACAATGCAACTCAACCGCTGACAGTTAGTCTGAGAGTCGGGTGTGGTATATAATTGCTAGTATCGGCTAATGTAGCCTGGAGCCGTTAGCCCCAAACAGAGATGAGGAATGGGCTACAGAGGTCTGTTAAACTCACTGCTTTCCGACCGTCTATGTATCTATGTTTCTAACCCCGATTGTTTTCCATTTGAGTGTAAAGACATCATTTTGACTTTTAAAGAGGACCTACTATGCTTATTTTTGGGGTGCATACTTGTCTTTGGGGTTTCTAATAGAACATGTTTACATGCTTTAATGATTGATTTTTTTCCCTCACACCAGCTGTGCTGCAGCACCTCTTCTCACCCTCTGTCAGAAATGCTCTGTTTGAGCTCCTGCCCAGCTCTGCTCTGATTGGTCAGCTGGTCCACTCTGTTGTGATTGGTCAACCGAACCAAACTCTTCAAACTTCGCCCCAGCTCCGCACTAACTAGCTTTGCTTGAGGACGTGCCAAACTAGCCGCTAGGCATGTTTTATGAAAAATGTGTTACTTATTGACATCACCACGTTACAAAAGAAAGGGCAGGACTTAAAGGAAGGCGTTTCAGTTCCGGAGCAGTGTTTCTGCGGGGGAAAGTAACTCCCTTTGGAGTGGACTTTGGGCTTTGTAACTTTGGAGAAAAAGCACAGAAGCAAAATAGATCCTCTTTAAATTTATTCTCAGAACTTTAATCTCAAAATTCTGACTTTAAACTCAAAACCCAAATCATTTTTTCACACGTGGCCCTAATCTTCTTCAGTATCTAGCTCCAAAAAATGTTTTATATATTTATCAGACAAAAGGATTTATGCAAGTTTTTCCACATGTGCATTAGTAGCTACTACCCAGGACCTTTGAACAGACGCTGATGTGTATAATCGGTGGAGTTCCCCTTTAAGGATTCAAGGATGACGTCAGCTCAGGCTCCTCATTTTTAGACGTCAGAGGAGCCTGCTGTATAATTACTGTAGCAGTTGACAACAAGACACAAAACATTTAGCACTTGTTTTATATTTGAGTTATTGACAGCGGCAAGAGAAGCCAAATCTTACAGTAGACTACTGTGAGTGAGAAGTGTAGTATCTTCCTTAATATTCATAGCTTAGTGACTGAAATTCCTATACCAAGTCTCTCAGTCTTACACTCACACAATTTTGATAATCTTTGAATAATTTAGGACGTTGAGACACCATGGACATTGGTCACAGGTTTAGTATAACAGCTTAAGCCATACAATTGTATTGCATAGTTGATAAGTCACTGTGGACAAAAAACAAGGGAAAAAGAAATACATTTAAGACCGCTACAGCACACAGTTTTAGCTTCACTGCTTACAATACCTCTGTTTATGTTTACAGTATACTAGGATACTTATTATGTGCACTGCTCTACACCAGCACTGTGCAGAGCACACAACAAATCTGTGAAATAATGAATAGTGTAATGACAGGTGCACTGCAGACCAATGCATCACACAGTAGCTTTAAGTCAACAACACATGTATTGTACTTTAATGCATTGTATGGCATCTTTAATTCCACAGTCTGCAGTAAAAATCTTACCGATTGTGCCGCTCAGCAGATTTTCCCACTGATTTTGGCTGTCTTGTTAAAAGAAGAAGATTATCATCAAGGGGTCAGTTAATTGGAAGCCTGATAAATCTGGCAAAAGCTCCCTCGAATACTTTGACAAAAAAAGTCAGCAAACAATAGAATACAAAAAAAAAAAGAAAATGTCACACAATTGAAAACACAAGCTCATCTAAAGGCTGCTGGGAAAACAACAAAAAAGTGACTAAATCAAAATACGGTGTGAGGAAGAATAATAAAGTCAAGTGCTTCAAACAACCTCGGCAGAGAAATATAAAGTGCAGAACACATTCAGATGCAGAGTTCCTTTCTGCATACAAACATACAGCAAAAGTCTCTTTGTGGAGCACTCAGCCCTTTTTCCCCCTCCCTTCCATACTGCTGCTTTTCACCTCCTTCCAGGATCGTGAACTTTAAGTAACACACCACTGACTTCAGTCTGCACACATTAGTTGTGTAAGGAAACTGGCGGTTGCGATTCGGTTTCAGATGCTGGGTACTGTAGATGGCAAGCTGGTCAAGAAAAAGTAAGCTAGTTTTACTCTGGCCAATCAGTGAACTGGAAAAAATAAATACACAAAGCCAGCCGATTAGCCTGTTATCAGGTCATTAAATGGGGCATTATAACTGGTTATAAGCCTCATAGTTGTGGGCTAGTAGGGCCCTACTGACCCACTAGTAGGTTTTATCATCGATTCACATGGTAGCTCACCGAAAGAAGGAATAAAAGACGACGCAAGTGACCTCTAGCGACCGTAGTAATTATGACGGGCAAAAGCGGAAGTCAAAGCGCTGTAGTATAGACAGCGTGAAACTCCATATGTGGTGGAGGTCGAGGGCGATGGATCGGTCACAAAATACAGTACTTTCACCCAGGAGACTGGGGTTTGCATCCTGTGTGAAACCAAGAACGTGTAGTTGTCTTTGTTTCACTTTCACTTTTGAAACATAGTTATTTTAAGGCAAAACACAATGTTTTTCCCTAAACTTAACCAAGTGGTTTTGGTTGCCTAAACCTAGAGAAGCCTTTTTCTCTGTGTTCAAAACGTAACGTTTCATGCAGTGTTACGTGTTAGAACGTGTTGCTTTTAAGTTTCGCTTTCACTTTCACAACATAGTAGACAGAGTAGGGCCCTACTCACCCATATCTATGAGGCTTATAGCGACCAACAACGCCTATTCAATGGCCTGATAGCAGCCGAATCGGGTGACAAAGCCCATGCAGGCCTAGTAAACCCTTTTATTTCCATCACCTGTGTGTCAGTTGAAATTTGAGGCTTTGATTATGTGAATGCCTGGTAAAATAAATTCACAGGAGGAGCTGCAAAATTCAGGTGAATAAACTGACAAACGTAGTGCCCTTTTACAACTTACATTACCATGCCGCTTAGTCCAAGATATAACATATGGATAATTACACTCAACATTGTCTCAAAAATCCTCGTAAAATTGAGCTGACTTGATCTCTTTTAGTCATATAATAAATGCTGAGTTGTTATATTGTCTCACATACTAAAAAGCATGCACTGTTGTCTTTAGCTCATTATTCGTCTTTGCCTTATGTTAAGCCGCGTCAATAAATAACCAACTGACTATTGTTTTGAAAGGCTGAATTATTTCTGTCACAGAGGAGGACAATAGAGCCAACAACATTTACTGTAATCTTCTGTTGTATGTGGACTGGGAATTGATTTTCCAGTGATTTTGTACACATTATGTATTGGGTGAATTTGTGTTTTGTCTGCACAGTTAGACACTGAAGGTCAAAGATGGATATTAATGGCAGATGTAAAGGAGGTAGTCGGATTACTTGCACACTTTAATTGCTCTTTTAAGCCTCTCCAGACAACACTAGGAATACTTGTTTTTAAAGAAAAACCTTAATGATAAAACCACTCTTGCATACATCAACTGTTCCACTCCTGAAGCTATAACATGCTCTGACCTTCATGTTCAAAGATAACCAATCATCAACTCTTCGAGCAACAACAGATGCAGCTTTCGATGGCCTTTCTGGCACGACGAGGAATGGCAACAAGCAGGTAATGACACAATAATGTTTGACAAAAGCCAAGAAAGAGTTAAAACATTAGCACCAAACGCTACCATCTTGAAGCATCCTTGTTGTCTGACTAGCCACCCACACATATTGCATTATATATCCTCTCCTGATGATGAGACACACAGAGACCTGTGGGTTGTGCACAACTCCAAACATGCATCTCAGTTGTGAGTCTGAAAGCTGTAAGAGCCGAGGCCTGCGGGGTGAATCTGACCCGAGACCTTTTAAATGAACCTTTCTGTAATTCAGTTCTAGCCTGATAAGTTAAATGCTGCAGAAAATGCAAATCAAAGTACCCACAACTGGAACTGTGTTCGTACAGATTTAGACATTACGCCATTAAATACAGATAAATCTTCTCTAGCATACAGCTAGCAGGTTAGCTTTTAGCAAACCAATGCAAAAAAATAATGAAAAATGTGAGGCCATGTACTGTATGTCTTTACCAAATATAAAAAGGTATGACAACAAGTCTGAAACTCTCCTGTAAAAATATTTCTCACCACACCACAGCTTTGCCTTCAGGTAACTTTTTTTCCCCTCGTGATTGAAATCAAATTATTCAAGATTACACCTGCTGAACGACCACCTTCGCTCTATTTTACAGTAGTTACTGTATACTGGCACATGATCAGGTAGTTTCAAATGTTGCTTTAAGACATGTTATGTCAAGCACAGTATTAGTCTAGTATCTAGTCTAGTTGTCTATGAAATGTTCACCATTAACTTTGTACCACACAGGATACAAAGCCATTGATCTGTCAGTCGTGCTTCTCATGATTCAATTTAAGCAGCTATAAACAATACTCCTCAGATGTCCACTGATCTGAGTCCCACTTCAGGCGTTGGATTTGGTACCTAACTGCCCAAAGACTTTATTGGTTTAGTATTCTTTGTGTTGTCTGGATTTCAATTTGTCAGTTTGTTTTGCTTCCATGTAAGAATGTTTCTCTTTTTTCAGGAGAAAATTAAAATGAACCAGCGATCTGTAAAACCAGGGTTATGGCACAACACGTGCATTTAGCTGGCAAAGAGACAACCGCAGGAACCAGCTCGCCAGAGGCCAACCACGTTGGCACAACAATCGGTAACACTGAGAAATGTTTCCGGGCAAAACATTATTTCCCGCAGCGATCAGCAAGACTGATCATGTCTCCTTTTTATTCCTTGCTCTGCACTGGTGTTACTCAGCCTGTCCTGCTGTACAAAGAGGGCTTCTTCCTATAAATGGTGAGGCGATGGTGATGGGAGGAAAAGCAGAGGGGCTGATCCTACAATCCCTAGGAGGTTTCCATCATGCGTATATCGTCTGTTTCTGTCGCGTCGTCCTTTGTCCACCTCCCTGTGCTTGTCCACAGTCCAGCCTCTAAACAACGCTTCATAGGGTACTCTGACACCTAGTGGAGGGAGAGGAACACAGGAGGGTCCGATGACAAAAAAACATTCACAGGTGAGGTTTGTCGAGCACAAATCTGAGTCAAAAACAGGTTTAAAATGGAGCTGGAGAGAGACTCTGGGGGATTAACCTACTGTCGCCTAGTTAGGGGATTATAATGATTATGTAACTGCACTCTGCCTCTGTAACATTTCATGCCCTAATCTGAGCTGAAACTACACATTTGATCGTTAATTCACAAACTTTCCTCTGCAGAGATTTTTACCATGAACTAAAACAAATCTGGGAGGACTCAAACGTATGATTTTTTTCTATAAAGAACAGCTTCTCATGTACATGTTCTCCTCCAGAGAATGACTGCGAGTTTAAACTGAGGTGACGAGAGAAGCTACGAGAAGAAAACGGCAGAAATCTAAAAAAAAAGCGGGACCAGGAGAGCCGAGCTTCGCTTTCAACAGGCTCGATCGCATTCCTGGGGAGCCGTCTTTCCTCTGTGGGCGAAGGGGAGGATGATTTTTTTTTTCTTTTCTCAAAGTAGATGTTTGGCAGCTCGTCAAGCTGCGGGGCCAACAGAGGGGAGGAGGCCTCATTTCCTCTTGCCTACAAAAGGCTTTCAAACTACAAAGATCAAGTTTAGTAGAGAAGCATGTAGCAACTTTCACACTCTACTTTAATCTGAATATTGATATAAATAAAAATCTCTTCCATGTCTGTTGTTACAGACGGTCCAGAGAGTGACCATTTGCTCACATTGTGACACATTTGTCACATGTTACTCCTCTTTTCCTTTAAAATGGCAGAGCAGGTAAAGCTCCACTGATGTATCTAGGAACAAATAATGATGCAGAAGAATGGTCTGAGTGGGGATTTTCTGATACCTGAGCTGCTGACACAATGATTAGGTGGAAGAGACAAAGTCTGATGACAGAGGTGAGGAGATTATGTAGGGCCGTCCTGTGACTAACTCATACGCTTTTGCCGACAAATCGATTAGTTGATTTAATCAACAGATCTGTAAAACGGAGTTTCTCCACAAAGAATCACACAAAAGCAGCACTTTATTAAACATGTAATCAATAAATGAAGCAGCGCCCCAGAAATGCTAATCTTATTTAGCTTGAACGTTTCGGGAGAGATTTTGACTTGGTGGAGCTGTAAAACAGTTTCAAGATTACGCTGCTGCTGTTTTAGCTTGGTACGTCACAATAACAGCGAGCACATTTGACCCATTTGAGTCAAGTAAAACTAAAAGTGAGGATGTTCTATCAAGTTTGTACTGTTTGGCAGAAGTTGGTGTTTCAAATCAACATCAGCAACATGAACTCCAGGTCCTGGTTTGCAGGTAAAAATCAACGTTTGGCAGCTGCTTTGGCCACAAGTACTAACTACCATTTACTGCATGTGAAAATAGTTATTTGCATATTTTGTGACAATGATATCACTAGGAAATAGAAGAGTGCTGACGCTTTAAAATCCAGCATCCAACTAAAGATGAGTCATATATGATCACAGGACTAACATACAATAGCTCAATGGTGCCACCCGACAGCTGTGTGGGGTAACTGCAACAGCCTATGAAAAAGAAGAAGAGGAGGAGCACTCACCGGAGGTAAAGAGTCCAAGGCTTCTTTGGGGTCGAGTCTGAAGTTTGTGCCGGTTTTGTGTTGTTCAACATTGTTGGATGTGTCGATTCTAGACTTGACTGCGTATTCTTTCACTCTGTGTTTGAAGGCCTCGAGCTCTGTGTGGAAGACTTCTAAGTAGACGTCTTGTCCTTCCTACACAGCAACCAATGCAATAATATTAGGGAAAACTGCCCGAGACACAACAGAACAAAAGCCACAGATATGTACTCACACACAGAATTATCGGATGATTGCATCTTACTTTGGCTTTGTGGAAGAACTGTCTGAAGCAGCCTCGGGGATCCTGCTGAGAGTTCGAGGCCATCTCCAGGATGAACTGCATGACCACAGCTTGGTGCGCCACCTGCTCCATCAGCGCTTCTTTCTGCAGGACAACACCCAGTTTATATAAGTCACGTTTCAAATTGCTTGTGCTATGTAATTACCAGGGCATCATAGTGAACTAAAACTGAAACTAAAACAAAAGTAAGCAGTGAAAAATATTTTTAGTAAACTGAAACAATACTGCCTGGGTAAAAAACGAATAAAAAAATAAAAAATCAACGTAATGTATTTCTGTTTTAGTTTTTACTAGCTATAATATATATCACTACAGAAAAAAAGGAAAACGCAAGAATTTCCATCATCTCTTGTGACATTGAACCACAGAAATTGAACAAACTTGACATTTCAGGTGATGCCGCAAATTCCTTCACATTGGACACTAACAAAGCGCAAAGATTAAACATTTTGGCCATTCCTACACAGTTCTCCAACCATGCATTTCATAGCTACAAACTTCTGAGACATTATACCTTGCTCTAACAAAAACAAACTAAAAATACTGTAAAACTAAATCTATAAAAACTAAAACTGAAAAACTGAACTGAAATATAGGAAACACACTCTGAAAACGAGCTAAAACCCAACTAAAATAAAATAAACACTAATTGAAAATACCAAACTATTATAAACTTGGTTATTACTGATTGCTAATGCTGCTGTTGTATATGGTGTGTTTACAGCTACTTAGGAGCGTAAATTCACTGGAGCATCAGCGTGCATGCTGTCTGTGGCAAAGTTTCAG